>KK502894.1:0-26478 GCA_000688735.1 Glossina austeni | reverse complement strand
TAACTTATTGATTTTCCTTCCAATATGAAGGAAACAACAACAAAAAAAAAAACGACGAAAGAAAAGGAAAAATTATTGTATAGCAAAAAAAAAAAAAGAAAAAAAAAGAAAAAAAAAGGAAAAAAAAAATTTCAATCTAAATTTAGAAAACCCACTCATTTCATATAACATGGAAATCTTTCAGTTCGTCATCACTCTATATTTATAGAGTATTTCTGATTAACAACATACCTATCGTCCGCTTGTTCCACTACAAGATGCTTATCTGGAAAACAAAAGAAAGAAAACGAAAACAGAAAGAAAAAATTATGATCAGAATTTAGATTTCAAACGTTTAAGAATTAATGCGTTAAGGAAGTGTTGTAAGACTCTTGCATGTAATTGTGGGGAAAAGGGGGGACAAAGCAAATGAAGAACAGAAGTGAAGATGTGTATCAAACCGTACGCTGGCAGGCTCATTAATTCTTATGAAATGTATCATGGACGCCATTAATCCAAGATATTTTTATCAATGCTATGCTTAACGTTTTCAATACAAAAAAAAAAAAATAAAAAAATAAAAATAAATAAATAAATAAATAAAATCATTGGCAGCGCTATGCCCGTTAGCAGCAGCACAGAAGTATTCACGGTATTTGGCCTAACCTCACTCTGCTTTGCTCTATTTTTAATTACTTAATAAAAAAATTTTAAGAAAAAAAAAAAAAAGAGCCGAAGAAAAAAGAAGAAAATTCTTCTCTAACACGAAACAAAAACAAAAAAAAAAAAAGATAACGCGCTCGCGTAGGCAAGAAATTTTTATGTCCCTTCTAATTAATACGCAGACCTAGGCAATCGAAATTGTTGTTGTTGTTGTTTTGCTACCTACCTATCGTGATAGATTGTACATAGAGATGTTCTCATGTACAGGTATATAGAGATATTTATTCGATTTGATTGAAGGCACTTTAAGCAAAAAAACATCTACAAAAACATAAGTGTGCTGCGTGTGCTCATACATGCGGATGAGTAATAAAAAATTATGATTTTTCATATATTTTTTTTTTTTTATTATTTCTGTCTTATATTTTTCGGCTCACACCAGTTCTCAAATATCGAATACTGATAGAATATTAAACATATCAAGCCTTTTTGATTAGGTAGGTTTAGGTGTCTTTTTTTAAGTGTATATATGTTAAAATGAAATGCATATATATAATGGCTACTCACTCGAATGGCACACCTGTGCCATATCGATCGGTAACGCTGCTGCTGATGCTGCAGTTGCCGTTGCTGCTGCTGTTATTTTCACGATGACGATAATTATGATGATGAAGAATACCAAGTGTTTTGTCAGATTGAAATGTCCGTCCCATGGATAGGCTGGCCTGGTAATATATTAATTATGAATGGTTCATAGTTATACAGAGTGTTGGGCGCGCGCTAGTCATCTCATTTCATATTCGCGCAAGCAGTTGTAAAGTGCAATCATTCCAGTTGTTGACCAGTAGCTAAACAGACCTAGTTACCTGGGCTAGCGATATATATATATATATATATATATACATATATATATCGAAACGATCAAACGAAAATTACAAAGAATTACTCGAACAAAGAAAGCATCGGTGCGTAACTGCAAAAAAAAAAAAGATAAAAAGAAAATATAAATAAATAAATAAATAAAAATCGATTCATTTGCCGTTCGCGGGAATAATTAAAAATCATTTTTTAATTATTATAAAATTAAAAAAAAACAAAAACAAGTTTAAAAAATGGCTGATGAAAAAAAAGTGAAAAAATCGAAAAAATCAGAAAAAGCCTCTGCTCCTAATTCCGAGGAAGGCTCATCAGCGACCACGCCACCATCAACCGAAACGCCATCAAATGCAATCGAAAATGAAAGTGCCGTTGAAGACAGTTCGCCTATCAGTGAGCCACCAGCTCCGCAACGCAAAAATTCTGAACAAATTTCAGGGACTGAATTCGAAAATAAAAATAAACCTCTCATTTCTGAAAACGATTTACAGCGCTTAGAAGAGAAGGCAAAGAAAGCTGAAGAAGCCCATGCCGCTGAAGTTAAGGTCCGCAAGGAATTGGAGGCCCTTAATGCCAAATTGTTAGCTGAAAAGACTGCTTTGTTGGATTCCTTGTCCGGCGAGAAAGGTGCATTGCAAGACTATCAAGAAAGGTGCGCCAAATTGCAAGCCCAGAAGAACGATCTCGAAAATCAATTACGTGTAAGTATAACGAATTTTGATGGGAAAATATCGACGTTTAAGTATTAGGCGGTCTATGCGAGATTTCTTCACATTTTACATTTCGATTCGTTTAGGATATTCAAGATCGTTTGACTCAAGAGGAGGATGCTCGCAACCAATTGTTCCAACAGAAGAAAAAGGCTGATCAAGAAATTTCTGGCCTGAAAAAAGATATTGAAGACTTGGAATTGAATGTTCAAAAGTCTGAGCAAGACAAGGCGACCAAGGATCATCAAATCCGCAATTTGAACGATGAAATCGCCCATCAGGATGAGCTCATCAATAAATTGAATAAGGAGAAGAAGATGCAAGGTGAAGCTAACCAAAAGACTGGTGAAGAGTTGCAAGCTGCTGAAGACAAAATCAATCACTTGAACAAAGTGAAGGCTAAGCTCGAACAGACCCTAGACGAATTGGAAGATTCGTTGGAACGTGAGAAGAAAATGCGTGGTGATGTTGAAAAGGGTAAGCGCAAGGTAGAGGGCGATTTGAAACTCACCCAAGAAGCTGTCGCTGATTTGGAACGCAACAAGAAGGAATTGGAACAGACCATTCAACGTAAAGACAAGGAATTGTCGTCAATTACTGCCAAATTGGATGATGAACAAGTTGTTGTAAGCAAGCATCAACGACAAATCAAGGAATTGCAGGCGCGTATTGAGGAATTGGAGGAAGAAGTCGAAGCTGAACGTCAAGCTCGTGCTAAGGCCGAGAAACAACGTGCTGACTTGGCCCGCGAATTGGAAGAATTGGGCGAACGCCTTGAGGAAGCCGGCGGTGCAACTTCGGCCCAAATTGAACTCAACAAGAAACGTGAAGCCGAACTCAGCAAATTGCGCCGCGACTTGGAAGAAGCCAATATCCAACACGAATCCACATTGGCTAACTTGCGCAAGAAGCACAACGATGCTGTCGCTGAAATGGCTGAACAAGTTGATCAACTCAACAAATTGAAGGCTAAGTAAGTATTCGATGTTTTAATCATATTTCTATATATTCTTCCCGATATTATAGCTGCACACGATGATATGGATCGATTAATTGAATCGCCAGTTCACTATGTTTGTGTTGTTTGTCTTTGAATGAGTTTGCTTTATAAATGATAATTACTTTAAAAAAAACTTTTCCAATATAATTTAGGGCTGAACATGATCGCCAAACTTGTCATAATGAGTTGAACCAAACTCGTTCCGCCTGCGATCAACTTGCTCGTGAAAAGGTAATTTCTCTTTTTCTGGGCAAATTCGAATGTCCGTCCAAAAGACCACACAACACCTTTGTACAAATAATTTACACATACACCCACATTCTATCCAAGAACTACTTATTTAAACCTCAAATATCTATCGTTCTCTTTGTAATGAATGAATTCCTGCGGCAAAAAAGTTTTTGAATTATTTTATACAACAAACAGCTACAAAATGGGTTTCAGTGATGCAGCACGCGTACCAGATATTTTATCCCTTACACAACATGTTAACATATTGCTAACCAAACAAAAAAAACAAAAAAAAAAAAAAAAAAAAAAAACAACACATTTCTACTTTATTATCAATCTAGGGCTGAAAAGGAGAAGAACGAATACTACGCGCAATTGAACGACCTCCGCAGTTGTGTCGATCACCTTACCAATGAGAAGGTATACAAATTGCATAATTACAATGCTATTCTATTGCCGAAAATGCCGCTGTATATTTTTGCTGCTATATAAAATTTCTCAATTTCCATGGATGCATGAGATTTTCAAGTCGCTCCAAAGATTCGCGTCTTTGGAGATCTTGTCAAGCTCAAAAGGACTTGGTCAATTTTGAAAGTAGATTTCGATGGCTTATCCAAACAAAAAAAAACAAATGATTATCTCAGTAGCTACACTTGTGAATATAACCCTACTAATACCTATAATAATATTTACCTTAGATATTTATTATCCTTTCAACCTCTAACAACTAAATGCCTACACTAAATGTACATAGTACACAATGTTGCATTACACGATTAGACGATTAAGAATGTCTTCTGATTTGAAAACTAATTGTGTGTGTGTTTATCGTGGTGTAGGCTGCCCAAGAGAAGATTGCCAAGCAATTGCAACATACCTTGAACGAGGTGCAATCCAAATTGGATGAGACGAACAGAACACTCAACGATTTCGATGCCGCCAAGAAGAAGCTCTCCATTGAAAATTCCGATCTGTTACGTCAACTGGAAGAAGCCGAATCACAAGTTTCGCAATTGTCGAAGATCAAGATCTCGCTTACTACTCAGCTTGAAGATACCAAACGCTTGGCCGATGAGGAAGCCCGCGAACGCGCCACCCTTTTGGGCAAGTTCCGTAATTTGGAACACGACTTGGATAACCTCCGGGAACAAGTTGAGGAAGAAGCCGAAGGAAAGGCCGATTTGCAACGTCAACTCAGCAAAGCAAACGCTGAAGCTCAATTATGGCGCAGCAAATACGAATCGGACGGCGTTGCCCGCTCTGAAGAATTAGAAGAAGCTAAGAGGAAGTTGCAAGCTCGCTTGGCTGAAGCTGAGGAAACCATCGAATCGCTCAACCAGAAATGCATCGGCCTCGAGAAGACCAAACAACGCCTATCCACCGAAGTTGAAGACTTGCAATTGGAAGTCGACCGTGCTAACGCTATTGCCAACGCTGCCGAGAAGAAACAAAAAGCCTTCGACAAGATCATTGGCGAATGGAAGCTCAAAGTTGACGATTTAGCCGCTGAACTTGATGCATCCCAGAAGGAATGCCGCAACTATTCCACTGAATTGTTCAGATTGAAGGGTGCTTATGAAGAAGGTCAAGAACAACTTGAAGCTGTCCGCCGTGAAAATAAGAATTTGGCTGATGAAGTCAAGGATCTGCTCGATCAAATCGGTGAAGGTGGTCGCAACATCCACGAAATCGAAAAAGCTCGCAAGCGCTTGGAAGCCGAAAAGGATGAACTACAAGCCGCTCTAGAGGAAGCCGAAGCTGCTTTGGAACAAGAAGAAAACAAAGTATTGCGCGCTCAATTGGAATTGTCGCAAGTACGTCAAGAAATCGATCGTCGCATTCAAGAGAAAGAAGAAGAATTCGAAAATACCCGCAAGAACCATCAACGTGCTCTCGATTCCATGCAAGCCTCGCTCGAAGCCGAAGCCAAGGGTAAGGCTGAGGCCCTACGCATGAAGAAGAAGTTGGAAGCCGACATCAACGAATTGGAAATTGCTTTGGATCACGCCAACAAGGTTAGTAATGCATTATTAAGAAGTCGAGGACAATTTCAAGTGATTTCTCTTTCTTTTCCGTTAGGCTAATGCCGAGGCCCAAAAGAATATCAAACGCTACCAACAACAACTCAAAGATCTGCAAACCGCCCTTGAAGAAGAGCAAAGAGCCCGTGATGATGCTCGCGAACAATTGGGTATCTCCGAACGTCGCGCCAACGCTCTGCAAAACGAACTTGAAGAATCTCGTACTCTCCTTGAACAAGCCGATCGCGGCCGTCGTCAAGCTGAACAAGAATTGGCTGACGCTCATGAACAACTTAATGAAGTTTCTGCACAAAATGCTTCCATCGCCGCTGCTAAGAGGAAATTGGAATCTGAACTGCAAACACTCCACTCCGATTTGGATGAACTATTGAATGAAGCTAAGAACTCTGAAGAAAAAGCCAAAAAGGCCATGGTTGACGCTGCCCGTCTCGCCGATGAACTCCGCGCTGAACAAGACCACGCCCAAACTCAAGAGAAGCTAAGAAAAGCTCTTGAACAGCAAATTAAAGAATTGCAAGTTCGTTTGGATGAAGCTGAAGCCAATGCTCTCAAAGGCGGTAAGAAAGCCATTCAGAAATTGGAGCAACGTTGTCGCGAATTGGAGAATGAATTGGATGGTGAGCAAAGGAGACATGCCGACGCCCAAAAGAACCTTCGCAAATCAGAACGCCGTATTAAGGAATTGAGCTTCCAGTCCGAAGAAGACCGTAAGAATCACGAACGCATGCAAGATTTAGTAGATAAACTTCAACAGAAGATTAAGACCTACAAGAGGCAAATTGAAGAAGCCGAAGAAATTGCCGCCCTCAATTTGGCCAAATTCCGTAAGGCCCAACAAGAGCTCGAAGAAGCCGAAGAACGTGCCGATTTAGCCGAACAGGCCATCAGCAAATTCCGCGCTAAGGGTCGCGGCGGTTCTGTCGGTCGTGGTGCCAGTCCAGCGGTAAGTGCCCATACGAATTTCCAGGCCTTCAATAGGAGCTTCTTAAGCGAACATTTCGAATAATTTGGAACCATTTCTTTTATTTTATCTTTCAAATCAACCAAAAAAAAAAAAAAAAAAAAAAAAAAAAAAAAAAAAAAAAAAAAAATCAAAAATTCGAATATTCGAAAATACCCACCAACCCCATCCACAGTTTTAAAAGATAATGGCACTGCAAAATTAACTCCGGTCCACAATGCGATGCAATTTCTTACCAAAGAGAGTCTTAGATCATAAGTAAAGCTTAATGCATTCAACATTCAATCATATGATACAACCAGCTTAAAAAATCCCACCATCTATCTCATCAATCTGCATCATAATCGAAAGAGTCATGCTATGGTTCAAATACTATTGAATCATCGACAACAAAAACAGCAACTAAGCCCAAAAAGAAACCTGAATTTCGTTTATGCTTACAATTATAATTATTACTGTCTATCACAAATATCACCAATTATTTATATATGCATCTATATATTTAATTATTTAATTATATTATGTATGTGTGTGTACTGCAGCCGATAACGTCAAAAGGTGGCTTCAAGAATATGCTGGATCAGTAAATACTTTTCGTAACATTTGTAAGTGTTCTCTCTCTCTCTCTCTCTCTTTTTTAATTCGTTTTGCGTTTGCATAATACACGCACACGCACACGCACTCCCGTGAAAAATCTCCCCAACACCACTACCACAACTATCACCGCCAGTCACCAGTGTCAACTCGCAAATATAACGTGAAGTGATTGAAACTATGTATCTCTCTTTCTATCCCTATATATCACTCTCTCTCTCTCTCTCTCGCTGTAATGCAAACGTAGTATCTTACTCCTCATTTTGATTTCTCTTAGTTATTATTGTTATACTTGTACTATATATTATACAGATATAGTACGGTATGTGCTCGTTTTTAGTCTCGTTTAGTGTCGTTCAGAAACCTCACTCTCTTCCCTATATATATCTATCTAGATATGTCTATATATATAGATAAATATATATATATATATATATATATATATATATATATATATATAGATAGATATAAACCGAGCATGCATTTGTATGTATTCCATTATAGAGATATAGTGTCTACAGAAGTTCATACATACGTATGTAATAAGTTTTTTTGTTCATATTAAATTTATTTACAATTTTTTTTTTTAATATTTGTTGTTTTCTCTTCTTCTTTTATTTTTCGAATATTCTTCTGTATAGCCCCGAGCAATGTCCGTACGGCCACAATTGGACGGTATGGCTTTCCCACCTAGATTCGACCTTGCTCCAGAAAACGAATTCTAAATGTCATTAAAGCACATTTTCAACTAATTTTTTTTTTTTTCTTTATTAATAATATTTTATTTTTAATTATTAAAATTTTTAATTTAAAAGAACAAAAATAAAAAATGAAAAGCGTAACATCGTCAAAAAACGAAAAAAAATCATTTTAATTTTTACAAAAAATAAAATGAAAATACCATCGTCAAAAAAAAAAAAAAAAAAAATATGAAACATTAACAACTAATCGAACGACGGGAGGAAAATACACTTAGGCAATAAATGAATTTCCGTAAAAAAAGAGAGAAAAAAACAAATGAAAAGAAACAAAAAAAAAAAAAAAAAAATTATGTAATATCGACATAAGCCTTCTTATTGAATATGATTAGCGTATAGGACTTTTACAGCAGTGTTCTTTATTTATGTAGATGTAAAACACACATGGATATCTTGTCGTATATATAGAACAGAGATACTTTTGTATGTGTATTTAGGTTGTTTTTTTTTTTCGATCATCAACTTTTTATGTGAACAACATAAGAAAGGAAGAACGCAAGCATTACCAACATTGCTGAATAGGCGACAATAATAATATTAATAATAATAACAACAACAACAACAACAACAACAACAACAACAACAAATTAATTTTATTTATATAAATTTTTACTTATATATATTTTGTATAAATCGCATCACAACCCACACATACTATAAAAATACATTGTGCACCCGAATATATACCACCAACTGACACACACACAGCCACACACACCATCCATCCTTACTTCACTGCATAATACTAATACGGTTTCTTAAATTAAATGCTAACGAAAATTGAAATCACGACAACAACAGCAACAGCAATATAATTAGTTGTGTATCGTACATCAAGAAAAAAACGATACTGTCACTTAATATCCATTCGTCTCTTGTATTATGCATTATTAAATTAATTTTTTCTTTTTTTTTTTTTATATATTCTATTCTCTCTCATATAATCATGCTTGTGTTTATTTAAATATGATTTTTTATTTCATAATTTTATTTTTTAATTTATTTATTTAACTACAAACAAGTATATAAACGTAATTTAAATATACATTTAAACAAAAAAAAAAGGAACAAGTATACAGAAAAAAGGAACAAAATAAATGTAAATCAATAAAAAAAAAAAAAAAAACGAAAATCTTTTATTCGCCATCATGAGGTCCTAACAAGTATTATCCTATTGTGTGTGCTTCTTAGAACATACACTGTTAAGTTTACATAGAAGCAACGATTACTAATAATACTCCAAGGTCGTAGCGTTTGTCACAATGGTTGGCCTTAGCCTTATATAAGTTTGGTAACACTAAATTTATCGTGCACATGCGAAAGGCGTCAGCCGACAAACAATTCCAAAGCAGTAAACAGACAGATAGTGCGCCGTGCCCCACTATTCATAAAACAATGTTTCAAAATATGTCGTTATAGGGGAAGTGGCGGAACCATTTTTAATAACCTTCTTTCTTGTGTCAAAATATGTCGATATATCGAATTTCATTAAAATATTTCAAAAATTGTTGTAGATCGAACACAAAAATGACAGGACAGATAGACAGACAAGATTAGAAAATGATTCTGTGTCAATCGGTATAATAGAAAGTGAGTTTAAGTCAAGTCCTCCTGGGTGTTACATACATTCGCACAAACGCAATATACCTTGTACCGCAACTGGTGTACGGTATAACAAAAAAAACAAATACTAAAAAATTCACACAATTCTTCGGCCTTCTCATCAAACTTACTTTCTAGTCTGTCTGTCAACACCCAGACAGGCTCCTTTCAAAAATTGTAGAGCACTTCTATTGCAATCAATAATTAAATTATTTGTATTAAATATAATAATTAAATTGTCGCGTGTATAATGCAGCCGTTGATGCTTTAATGAGCACCAGCTTACAGCTTTTCATATTCGTAAAAGCTTCGTTGACGGAAGGAAGCTCGATGTCATTTGTCGAGGCTTCAAGCGATAACCAAGCTTGTTTGATTGAGCGGTTCCTTTGGTCTTGGAAAGTCTAGATTTAAGAGATTTTTCTTAACATTTTAAAACATTTACAAAATAATTCCAAACCTTTCCAATTCTATCAAAATGACTAACACACTTACTTTTGTTTTTTGTTTATAATTGAAAAGTATAATTATAAGGCAAATGCTATAGAAGCATATATGAAATTTCGCAATTGGCTCAACTGCCGTCAGAATCTACTTCCAATAGGTGTCTCTCACACAAAATGATGAACCGAATGAGAACCTAGATATGGCACTGCGTGGAATAGGCCAAGACCTAACCGCAACCGATCGTCCGTGTGTCCCCATAGAAATTTTTGCGCAAGTATTTCTTGAGTGTAACCTTCTACGGAATGTTTGCTGGGTAAAAAGGGAAGTCCCCTACTGCCGAACTAGTTAGCTTCCCAAAAATACCTGCGTTGGACCTTTTGACTATATTGATATTATGTGTTATTCTGTTAGACAAAAGTGTCTGACTTTGACTAGATGATCGAAAATGTTGCTTTCAGTTAAAAAAGTGTTTCTCTGTCATTCATACCAGAAGTTTACCGTCTACGTTACTAACCCACCCCAATTTTTTTTTTTCTAACACTATCTTATATATTATAGTAGATTTCTACTATCCCGCATTAGACACTTGGCCTTTTTCAAAATTCTATTTAAATTTGAAAGGAATCATTTTTTCACAGTCTAAGGTTAGGTGAATGTTTTCTAACAATAGAACAGTGGGTGGACAATATCTTGAAATAGTTTTTCTTTAAGAGCTATCTTTACTTGTATGCAAGTAAAGGTTGCATTTGCTATTATGCTAAGCATGAGTTAGCTAAAGAACCCGATTGCTATTCGCTATGATTGTGTATCATCTGATTCTCAATATATCGATCGTTCAGTTTTCATAAACATAACGGGGTCAACCCTCCAAAATACGAATCGATGCAATCCTACTTAATAATTACTTCTAAGCATTCAAACCTTCTTTAAGTGGAGGCGAAAGTGGAGGCGAAAGTGGATATACCCAAAATGTAATTGGCCCGCGCACAAAAGTAACAGGACTCTCCAGTTCAAATTTATTGCATAAATTGGTTTCAATGTCTGAGTCAGTACGTACGTCAGTACGACTGGCAATTGAGACTTTGAATGTGTGCTACAATCTTTGCTTAATTTTTTCTTTATTATAAACGCTCCACATATTATATCTTAGAGTTACCCAATGCCTGTAAGTCTGCCATGAGTGAAAGAGCAATAGCATCATTTATTTGTGCGACTATGGCGTTACTGGTTTGCGTAGAAGTCTCGCTAAATTGAATTTGGAAAGTCAGCTAAATCAGATGAAATGCTCGCCCACAATTACTGTAACTGCGAGATATAAACATAGCTTATAGTATATAAAATGACCTAAAAAGTGCTGGAACATCGCACACATACACACACACAATATCAATTGTAACGTACTCGATCTTAAGGCACACCCAGCACACGATAAGCGAACTATATGCCAAGCAAATGGTTTTCGAATTATTTTCCTCTTGAATTTCGTACTTAATGATAACATGATTGCGAGCGTTGACGTATTCGCTCAAACATCCTTCGGTTTTCTATCCAAAATTTAATTCTCAAATTTTCATAAAAACGTAATTATTTTATTAAATCAATGCAATGATTAATAAACACTTGTTTTCACATTAGTCCCGGTGGCTTTAAATTCGATGTCACTCTTAATAGTTGACGGTGTTGTCCAAGAATATGTTGAAAGTGATTATATTCCCGTAGTTGACCTTTAAATTCATCCAAAGTTTCATAAAAAATGGGATACAGTTCTGGTAAAATGCCGTGATCTAGTGTAGGAAATAGATGATGTAAGCAATGATCCCCGAAATGTGTCAGTACCAAGAATTGAGAGCTTTTCAAGTCGCTACGATCGATAATGGTATCCACCTGAAATAAGCCCCAATCTCGATCCTCCCGGACTGCATCACCTTCGTGATATATTTCCGGATCATGGTGAGCAGCGTTCAGACCAATAACGCAAAAAGCAAAACTAGCCACCATTATAATGATCAGCCATTGACGTAGACACATAAATAATGTTAAGTCCGAGCACAAATACATCGACAAAGGTATAGTAAAAGTTAGTAAATCATGCCAGTACATGATGTTGGTGCACCGTATTGAGTAGGAAATCCTAAAAAGCCAATTTAATGAATATTTTTGAGAATAGTTATAGCCAGCCCTCGTACCTGGTTAGATAATCGAGTAAAAATGTCATCGCGTAAACTAAGGGTTCGATGAGAAAAGACATGTAGCGTAACGTCAAAGTTTTCATATGTTCGTTGGGTATCCAGCATAGGAACGGTTCAAACATAGACAACTCCAAGTCCCAATAGGAGTTCGGATACATGTGATGTGACATGGCGTGCGATATACGCCAACCGCAAACATTCAGCATAGCCAGGTTAAAGGTATACATGCGCCAATTGTCACGACGATGGAAATAATTATGAGCTGCTATTACGGTCCAGCAAAGCAAAGTGCCGGCCAAGATCAATAAAAGCAAGCTATTCCATCTTGCGGTAAGCACGACGGATAAAAATGTCGATGATAGAAGGGCCAAATGTATATTCTGTAGCATAGAAATTTTGTTTTTGTTTTTGTTTTTTTTTTTTAATTATTATTTATATTAAATATCGATGGAACTCACATCGCTGTTGCTTTTTCTTTTCACGTCAATTGTTGGCAACTTGTCCCGTACGCGTCTTTTTAAAGTTTGATAAAAACCATTCTCATGCATTGTCAGTGTATAAATTCTCTCATTCATCGCTTCGCGGACCTTATAGCTATCAATGAGAGAGGCCGGCATAGTGCTTAAATGGTGAGCTTCAAAAAGTTCGGTAATATCTGTGCCTTTCGTTTCCTTAAGCCAAAATGAGCCGCCCGGATGTTTATCAATGAAATTCGTAAAATCGTATAAAGTGTCACGGATACGCCAAAGACCTTCAGCTTCGTCATCTTCGCGTTTGCTTACGAGCCAGCTAAGGAAAATCGTTAAATATAACTGAGATTTGTGAAAATGTTCGCCGTTCTAAAAAACAAACCCGAACGCTGTAATTACTCTCGAATTTCGATAAGACGGAAACTTTTTCGAAATACAGCAATTTTTCCAATCCTCGATAACCATTGCGCGAAACAAAGAATTTCTGACAACAATTTCTGCTTTAATAAATCGCCAACTGATAGCAAATCTGAACTGAAGCATAAGCAATACTTTTACTCATTTTAACAGTCACTTTGTCTTCGCCCTTATCACCAATTGTGGAATCTCTGTTGCATCGTCAACTTATCAATCGAATGGCAATAACATTTAAGTAATACAAACATAGGCATTCGTTTATGTGTTATACTAAGTATCTGCTACAATGAACTAAATTGATAGGTGCGAGGTAGTTGAGTAAAAGCCGGCGCTTCAATATTCTATTTGGTTTTGCTTAGTATCATCTTTCACATCACCTTCGTTATAAAACGCTAAAAACTGTACATTGTTGATGACTTACTTTTCGTGCAAACCCTTAGTAGGGCAAAGACGTGAACTGAAACGGTCCACTTTTAGTTAAGTGGATTTGCTTCTTAAAAAAGAAGAGAAGAAAGTCTTCACTTACCTTCATTATAAAAGATCAAAAATTAAAACTTGATGCCATATAAAGACCTCTTTTTCTATGAGAAGTCTTAATAGGGAGATTAACGAGAAAAAGGTCCAGTCCCATTAATATTTATTTCGAAACACCTCTTCCCACGACACTCGACAAATATCATGAATAGTTCGAATTGCATTGAATTGAAGACTTCAGACCGCTTCTAGTTATTAAAAAGTGTATTTTAATTGTTCTGATCATAGTTTTTGTGTAGATTAGGTTTTAAATCCATAAAAATATGCATGAAAGAATGGAGAACTAACGATCGATTAAATAAAAATTTAATCCTATCTATTTCTTCTGTGCTCACCTGTTGAAACCATGACAGCAGGGTTTAAATTTTACCTTGTCCTTTCTTTTTTCTTATAAGGCTCCAGTGCAAGGTTAGTCTATGCAAGGACCCTAAATCCCCCCATAAAGGCCTACAAACCGATTATTCTTTTTCAATCTTAAAATGCTTTCTTTAAAGATTTAAATACCGTTCTTAAAAAATCAGCTACATTAATCTGAGACTTCCCTCACACCAGAGTGTGAAGCTGCAATCGGATTTCTCTCAATGTGCAAAGACAATACCTGCGCTCCCAAAACAGTTAACAATTCGGCAACGAATTAAAGACGAAAATCTTGAGGAAGTAATGAAAGTTGATTTTTATTATCTTTTTATTTCTTGGATAAACAATGGACTCACATTAGTGTACATAAAATGCTTATACATAAAATAAACCGGCCAAGATTACATTTATCAGTCTGTAAGCAATGCTGCCAGGGCTGGCAATCCGAGTATTTTTCGAGAAGGCACAAGTGACGGACAAACAATTGCTACAAATTTAAATAAAATTTTTAATCGAAAAGTGCTAACTGACTAACTAACCATTAAAAGATTTTGCTATATAGCCCATAGCGCATATTCACTTAAATATACAGAAATCTCTATAATTTCGCTTTGTAATCGTTTGATACAGTGTAAGAGTTTAACTATAAAAATAGTGAAAATAAAAAGAGAAGCATTTAAATGGGTGCCAATTAACAGCCAATAGCGCTAACGCTGCTATTGATAACGGATGTACCGATGTTTACAGGTGTACTGAGAGTTTAGTTGTTTTCATTTTAAAGATTCCGATGGTCTCTTTGGATTTAATCCCTTAACTTCGAGAAATGTACACACTCTGGGGAATGTGTGGTCTGGCTTTCTCAAAGGTGCTAGGAAACAGAATTTAAGCGTATATGGGCGCACTCCGACGAAACCTTGTGCATTGCTACCCGGCAAACACATTGCGAAGAAGGTTCGAAAGGGATCTGCATTCTCTATCTGAGATAGTCAAACAAGTGACTTCAACTAATATCGAATCTGGCGCAGAAGTGGAAATTACTTTTACCCAATTACTTAGTAACCTAAATCTAATGATGTAGTGACTTGTGCTTTATTTGTCAATAGACTACAATTTACGAAAAGATAAATTGCTCCCAAGCATTACATATATTAAATAGCATTCGTGATCAAAATATTTCAAAAATCGTACCTATAGAACACAAGCAGATATCACATCGACAAACTGACAAACAGAAACCTATGCGTGCATCGGTTGAGGAAGTAATTCTGAATTGTTTGATATAAGAAACGATATAATAACAAAAACTCTCCAGGGCGTTACATAAATTCGCACGAAAGCTAACATAACCTTACCGTGAGTAGTGTAGTGTAATGTAAACATTAGCGAAACTGAAAGCATTGATTTATTAATTTAGACTAAAATATTGTATGGAAGCTTAGACACATTGTAAATCAAGGTAGCGTGTACTGTGCTATATCGAAACCAAGTTTCAGAGTGCAAAGTTTTACGATAGCTTTAATTTCGTGCCAAACATATATATAAATAAAAAAAAAAGTTGACTTTAAGCTTTTATAAGAAAAGCAATTAAAAGCACTGCAGTGAAGCATGGCCCGCCATTGAGTACCCTACACACAACTTCGCCTAATACATTTATTCATATGATGAGTTTTCAAAACCAGGTGATGCATGGGAAGTGATCGATAAAGTGGTCCGTTCCGAACCATTTTCAATAGCGTTTGTCCATAGGTCAAAACAATTTCATCGAAATATTTCAAATATTTTCACCTCTAAGTTGATCACAAGAAAACAGGACGAACAGACGGACAGACAAGCTTATGAATAAACGATGAGTCTATCTCACTACCTTTTGGGTGCTACACACATCCGCATTAACTGGATATGCCCTTGTCCCCCAAATGATGAAAGGTAAAAATATAATAAAGACGATCACAAAATGAATTTTTCTTCAAAAATTATCTATTCTTCTTTCTATTTTTTTTCTCATAGCTAGCTGAACGACGCCTGCGGTTCAAAAAAATTTCGGGAGAAACCAGATATGTTTACTGCGTGTGGCTCAATAAACACACTCTGGAGAGTGTCGAGGGCTATCATTACCTCGAAATATTCGCTTTAGGAATGATAGAAACCACAACCACCACGATACCTCCGAAGGGCCGTACCTAGCAGTCAGGGCTCACACATTGGTTAACTGCTGCGTTCAAACTGGGGACTAGACATACTAACTTCCACCACGGTTTCCGCATGTATGTAATGGGGATGAAAGATCTTGGCAAGCACCAATCTGCAGTGCACCAATGCTGTCACCTCTACCTGCAGATACTCGTGACATAGTGAGTGGGCTCCTGACCCCCGTGGAGCTTAAAGCCTTTAGCCTTACTTTACGCGACATAGTCACTCTTGCCTTCGGATCAACGATACAATCCCGGCTGGCCAACACCAGACTACCCTTCTTTAAGATATATTAGTATCGGGTGCTACATCTCTCGACTATTACTATATCAACGTATTTTACTCGACTACTTGCCAGCTGGTTTGTATTTCCCCTCGAGCCATAGTCTGTAAGAAAAGAGGTGCTTCTGCCAGCGTATCCCTAAGCTATTCTTCAGAAAACTTGTCGCTTAAACGCTTCTTAGCCGGCCAAGACCGTTTCTAGGGATCACCGCGTGGACGTGAGAGTTTCGGCACATCTATGCTGCCCCAAAAGCATAATTTCTCACCCCACATAAACATGTAAATGTGTTTTCCAAATCCGCCGAGAGGTTCTTCTGTTTACTGACTCCCGTGGTGAAGTGTGTGCTATTAATGTGTCTAGTTTTGTAAGCGGCGAGTAAAAAGTTGCCTTAGTTTAAAATGCAAACGATATTCACAACTTTCTATCACTATTGATTTTTATACCCTACACCACTTGTGATACAGGGTATATTAAGTTAGGGCGGTCGTACGTAACACGCAGAAGGGCTTAAACTAGATCCACCTTTTATTATGCCGATCGACTCAAAATCATAGTCTAAATTGATCGGACGTGTGTCCGTCCGAAGTCTGTCCATGTAAATTTGTGTTCAAGCTACAGGTCGCAATTTTTCAGATATTTTAAAGAAATTTGCTACAGTGACGTGTTTTGACCAAACGACGAAATGGTTCGGATCGGTCCACTTTTTTGACCACTCCGCATATAACGCCCTCTTCTGAAAAGTCCTTATATGGAAGAAGATTGTAATTCTCAAAATTTCTCAGCAAAAGCGGCTAAGTAGTAGCATTTTTAGCATTCTGAATGGGTGTGAAAACTTTGGAACGGCTGTGGCAATTTTTGAACCCGCTTTCATATAACGAAAACTAAAGTTCACACTTCACGATGAAAATTTTATCATAATAATAATTTAATTTGGAAAACTCAACTGAGCCAAATTTGGATCCAACCCCAATAACCATTTTCACGAAATTTGATCCTTTGTAGAGCAGAAAAGTCAAAGTTTTAAAATGTGGTGATGACAATCGACCCATAACGTTAGAGCAATTTCGTATAAAAATGAATTCTACAAAATTTAGACCTTCTATGTGCATTTTTGGATCCTGCCCTCTGTAAGGATTAAACTTGTACAACATTACGTTGGGTTCTGGGCCCGCTTCGCCATAAATACGCTCATGAAAAATATGCCTTTACATAGAAACGAGATATAATTTTTGTGTTCTATTATAAAAAAACAAGAATTGTGTTAGACAATGTGGTGCAGGGTGTTTAATGATCGACCTTACCCTACTATAATATGCTTACTTGTTATTATTAAAAAAGAATTTCATATTGAAGATAAAATATTTATCTAAACCTGTTTGTCTGTCTGCCGAATAGAATAGAATTTCCATTTGATTTTGGATTTTTTTTTTTTTTTTGTCATTCTATTAATACGCTTTATGCATAATAAACTGTCAGAGACAATGATAGACAAACAAGTTTAACGGTAAAGATTTATTAAAAGCAAATTTTTTCTTTGCTCTCTTAGTGTAAAATTTAAAGCGTTTCAATTATAATCAGCGTTATTAATATGCTCCTCTACGGTATAATTATTAAAATGAAACGATTAAAAACCAACTTGACTTCTATATGTGTGTGCATTGCTAACAAGCGATTATTTGCTATAATCGTGAACAGGGGCGGGCAAAAGGGTTCCGGCAAACAAAGAAGAGGGCACGACTTTTCAAGCAAGAATAGAAGGGCGTGTTTAAGTTTTTGCAAAATCATGAAAGCCTCTTACAAGCCTGCCACTGTAGTCCATGTAGTTATGTTAATTATGCCTGAGTAAATTTTTTTTGTTTGTAAAAGTAAACGGGCCCTTCATACTTTATTCTGTGAGTGCGCTCAAGTTCAAGAGCTTCAAAGGCTTCGATTTTTTTCATTCGATTCATTTGAGTTTTATGCGATATTGGCTCGTAAGCGTCAACACAACAATCAGCGCGTAGAGTGGAAATAAACAAGAAAATAATAAAATTTAATATTCATTTCCTAGACAATATTTTATTCTTTATTAATATTCTTTTAATTAATGAAAACTTGTGCAATTTAATTTAATTCAAAGTAAAAGAAATTAATTAATTTAATTCTTTATTCGGCATTGGAAAGATCGTGAAAATTTAAAAACATGTCAACGTATTTAAAATCCGAATACGAGCAAGATGATTGGAGAAAGTCCACTATATCACGAAAATATCCGACTTATCGAAGAAAATTAATTAAAACCAATCAGAGGTAAACGAAAGTAATTAAAAAATGTTTTTAAATAAAAAATTTAAATAAAATCTTTGTGTGCGTTGATTAAGGGGAAAAGTTCGTCGCCTAACTCTGACACTATATTTTCTACATTTTAAACGAAGAACTAGACACATGGCAGTCGAACGTCGGGCAAAGTCTATGCATCAAAGTTTCCTAGCCAAGCTGTTACAATTTTCCTCAACTCATTGAAGATATGTTTCTTAATTTGCTTGACCTTTTGACCCCGTCGGGTTGCACAACCCTGTCTTTTGTTTTATTTCAATTGCACGCTTTAATCGCCTTATTTGTTGACGTTAGAGAACCGAATTGATTGTGTGTGCCAATGATGAACTATTCGCTTTTCATATGCAACTAACAGTAATCAGTCTCTGCTCTATTTCGACGATCATTTGATGAAAATTCTGTTCATTCAATTTTTTACTTTCAATTCATGCGTTATCCAAATTATTGATTGCTTTTTTAATGAAATGTTTTTTATAAATAGGTTTTCCTCAGTTTTTTGCAAAATTGTATGGATTTTATCAACGGCTAACTGGTCAGAGAGAGGACAGCCAGTACGTTTCTGTCAGCAAAATTTCCAGAACGGAAAGGAGTGAATTTTTTGCATGATAAAGCATTTTCAACACAGAAATTAGTATTGTCTTCGCTAGCTTGCAGAAAACTACCGCCTTTCTTGAAGTCGACTGTAAAAAAAACAAAATGTTTTTTTTCGGAACTTTGATTGGTTTTCGAAATTCGAAATAAGTTCATTTTTATGTTCTTCGACTATCAAAGTTACTCGCTTGAAAAGTCATTTAAAGCCAGGGCTACTGCGTACCCAAGTTATTAAGGGCGCGACCGTCAAATCTGGTTCATTGTCGAAACCGATGCTTTGCGTTCGTAAGTCGGTTACTGAAGATCTAATATTTAACAGCCGGTACATCTCCCACAATGCAGTCGCTCTCTCTCTCTATCCCTCAGCCTTCGCTTTTTTTCCAACGGTTACCATATATTGAACGCAGTGAGAACATACCATGAGAGGCCAGCCATAAAAATGGAAAAAAATTTATGAAGACAAACGTCATGAAGTTCTCATTTTACTGTAGTTGACAAAGCTTTCAAGGTTTTTTTTCCTTATTAGTTACGGGCTGATCACTTTCACATGCACGAATGTCTCAGTTACGTGACTGTAAGCCAACTATTGGAAAAAATTTCTCCGTTGTTATTAGTAATGCAAAGGAACGACAAGCGGTTAATGTAGAATTTTGAAAGCGCTCAACTTTAGCTTTAATTATTTCATTTTTATACCCTGCAGCACTTATGATACAAAATATATTAAGTTTGTGGGGATTTATGCTCCTTTTATTATACCGATCGAATTATTTTCTCAATCGATTTAATTTTGTCTGTCCGTCTGTCCGTTTAATCTTCTTCTTCGGAATGTTACAGATATTAAGAGGAAACTTGTTGCAATAATATGTTTCGGATCTAAGACAAACCACACTGAAAATGGATTATTTTTGCGACCATTCGCCATGTAACGAACGCCTTATTTCGCAAAGGATGATACAAGAAAGAAATATCTCGACAAAAATCGCAAGCTTGCTTGCTTACTTGCTACGCTTAAGGTGAAATAGCATTTTTAAGAAGCACGAAAAGCCGCGGAAACCTTAGACCATACCATTGGATCGACATGAACCATACCATTGATCGATGAATTTTGTCCATTTTATCACTGACCTCAGTTCGTATTCGACCATCATGCAAACTAATACCAAACATAAGTACGACGACATATCCCTGGCGTCTTTAGTAGTTAATATCATCTTAGCTATCATATGATGATCTGAATGATTTTTAAAATCTTAAGCACGGTTTTATATCGCTTTTTGCCTTCTTATGAGGTTTCGTATAACCCAAGTTTCAATGCCAAAGACTTCTACATTCCGTTAAATCACAAAATTGGAAGGAAACCAATGTATAAAAAGCTTAGACTCTCGCAACTCTTAGGTTTGATTATATTGTACAGTAAATTCTAGATGCATTTTGTTAATTATATCAATTTTTCCCAATTTTTGTTTAACACGCTCTTAACACGCTGCAGTTGGTTGAAGTATAAACAAATTGATGATGATGCTGAAGGCCTCTGGCGTATTCATGATAAACTCTACGATTTTTCATCTTTTATAAAACATCATCCAGGTGGTGCTTTTTGGTTGGAACAAACTAAGGGCACCGATATTACGGAAGCATTCGAAGTTCATCATATCACGGCTGCACCAAGTAATTTACTGCCTAAATACGAAGTACGCAAAGCGGCAAAGCCTAGAAATTACTTATTTACATTTCACGATGATGGCTTCTATCGCACCCTTAAGCGTAAAGTAGCTCTTGCACTCAAGGACTTGGACTATCGCCCAAAGAGAAAATCGAATGTAATTAGAAAAATCTAAACAAAAAGATCACTTCTAGTGACTATTCTGTTTTACTATTTACATTTTTTTTGCTTTTTATTCATTTTTTCATAAATTTATTTATGATTTTTTTTTTTTTAATGTTTTTTTTTCTATTTTTCATTTACGTTTTTTATTTATATTTTGTCAAAATACTATCTAATGCAGAAACTAAATTTCAGAGACCCTACAGAGTGTAGATATTCTTGATAAGCATCACATAGGCATAACTCTCTATCCGTCTGTGTTTATGTCGGAGATAAACGTTTTCACGATTGCATCGGATATCACCTTTAAATTTGGCGAAAATCTCGCAACATCTTGCAGGCAAGTTTGCCTTGCAAATGGGTGAAATCGATCTGACCACCCTCTAGTACAAATTGGGATGCACCCTCCTTTAAAAAGCAAGAGATAAAAAATTTATATTCTATATATTTTTATATCCATTTATTTTTTTGTTCAGTTACTATAAAGTCATAGGTTTATTAGGTCATAGATCTGTTACATAAATATATTTCAAACGCAAAATAAAACTAGAACATATATGAGTATCCGACTTAGCTACCTAAGCTGCTAACGTAATCATCTTGCTCCAAGAACTCCGTAATCATCAATTCCTACCAGGGACAAAATAAAAATTATGAGTTTAGCAGGGCGGGTAATATTCAAAGAGACCTCAACACAGACTCAGACTCAGTGGTAAGGCATTTCAATAACTAGCAACAGCGGCAATAAAAGATCGTTCGACAGATAAGTTGGACAGACGTGGTATTAATGTGAAAGCGTTTCTATTCGATCTAGAGAACTGCAGTCGTTCTTGGCTTGGAGATCGAGTTTGAACGATCTTGTCGAGGTAGATAAGCAAACTAAAATTTATTTAATCGCGAAACGAGAATTTTAAGAAAGCATGAACGAAGGAAGAGATATGGTCTGTAAGTTGAACACTATAAAGAAAACATTTTTAACCTTTAGAGGCAAAACTTTAGCAGAGACATTGTCAATGTGGGGACGAAAGTTGAGTTTTCGGTTTTATTATACTATAACTGCATACATATGTTATAATTATAAATATGCATATATATATATATACATATTATCTTATATATATATATATATATATATTGTGTTATATACATCTATATTATAATTATACATAACTCTATATATATAGGGAGAGACGGACCGATAGACGGATATACTTAAATCAATTCAGAATTTTATGCTTATCAAGAATATATAGACTTTGTGTGGTCTCTGCGGCCTCCTTCTGGGCACTGCAAACGTTTTGATAATATCTACATAAAGTCCTCATCCTTCGGTGATGGGTGTAAAAACGCGAGTTTTTTCTCATTATTCTATATTCTATCATGGCTAACTTCACAGTATCTATATAAAAATGTAGGAAATCATTCATGCCTATCCGATAAATTATAAAGCGTTGAAATTTTATTTTTTGATTTCTTTAAGGTTAAGGCAACATATGTGAAAGAATGAGGCACAGCAGACAATAATTTTTTGATATTAATTTAATTATTTTAAAAAACATTTTTTTTTATGTATTTATTTTTTTTAAAAATTTTTTCAATTTTTTAATTATATTTTTTATTATTTTTTTTCATTTAAGTTTTATGTTTATTTATATTTATTTATATTTTACTATTAACGTATTATTTTATTCTCTCATTACAATGCACTCAACAGCTCATACATATATTTCTACTGTTTACTACATTGGGCTCATGCCTGACAGCACCTTTGCTGCAAAAATTTTCAAGCAAAATTTTAATGGAACTAATAGCGGCTGCATCGCTCTGTTCACTGGGTATAGCGGCCCATAATTATTTTCATCGCAAGGACAATTGGCAAATGTATACCTTTAACTTAACTTTATTGAATTTCGCCGAATGGCGTATATCTCATGCAATGTCGCATCATATCTATACGAATTCTATGCAAGATCTCGAAATGTCACTGTTCGAGCCATTTCTTTGTTGGGTGCCTAGTGAACGTTATGCTTCGAAAAGACAACGGATTTTATCCCTTCTAATACAACCCATATTTTATGTCTTTGTATATCCTTATCAGTTGATTGAAAGGTAATTCCATATTACTTATCATAGTAAGCTGGCTCACTTTTAAAATACATATACATACACACATTCTATCTGCTTATATTACAGAGTAATGTATTCCTTGATTAGTAAGAACCGATTATATTGGCATGATGTAATCGGTTTGAGTTTACCAGCATTAATGCTAATGATGGCGAAGGGACCATTTTGGTCTGTCTTGATGCAGTGGTGGCGTATTATACATTTCAGTAGTTTCCTGTTCACTTTAGTTGGCTTGAATGCGGGCCATCACTGCACTACTGCATACCATGATGGCGATGCGAATCGTGAAGATCGTGATTGGGGTCTTTATCAATTGGACGCTTGCATAGATCGTAACGAGATCAAAGGCAGCCATTTTATGGTACTTATCAGTTTTGGCGAACATATTTTGCATCATCTATTCCCCACTTTAGATCATGGCATACTTCCACAATTGTATCCGTTACTGTTTGAAACGCTAAAGCAATTTGAGGAGGAATTGAGAGAATTTTCGTTTCCGAAGCAAATCATTGAACAAAATCGACAACTTTTACGTACAAAACCGAATCTTAGAATATCTGGTGAAAAAATTAAATAATTGTATATATATATATATATATATATATATCTTATATCCTATTACGCTTATCTTAGAGAAAAGGTGCAATTGTGTAAATAAATTTATGTAAAATAAAATAAAACCTTTCACTTCTGTTTACCTTCCTGCTAATTTTGCCGACACAACAGTGTCGTAGAAAATAAATGCATAAATGAACGGAATACTTATACAATGGAGAGCAAATTAAAAGCAGTTTTTTATTTTAAGACATGCCCTTAAGAAATAAGTCCAAAGCCAATGAAAGCTTATCGAAATCCAAGGACAATAAAAATTCTAATAATTCCTCTGGTAAATGCGATTTTGCGATCTACATACAACACGACATCGAACCATGGACACTCCAATAGTACATGAGAACAATCATAAGAACAAATACAAAGATTTTGTAAAAAACTGATTGAGAAAAAAATTAAATAATTTGATGTTAAAACAGGAATCACCGGGAAACTAGACGCGACAATCAAAAAATTATCAAATATAGTTGAAACGCGAAAATACCATAAAAATATGGATTCAATTCTATTTAATTAGCGAATTAATTAATTAATTGTTATACCTTCCATCACTTGTGGCCCAAGATGTATTACGTTTTGCGAAGATATATACTATGTATACCAAAATGGCAGAATGAGATAGAGCCACGCTGTTTAGCTTGTCTGTCCGTCTGTCTGTCTGTCCGCCTTGTCCTTGAATTTGTGTATGCAACCAACAGGTTGTTATCTTTGAATATATTCATTACTGCACCGATGTGTTTCGATCCCAGGACGAACACTATTGGAAATGGTTCGGATCGAATCACTTTTTGCACCATTCCCCATATAATGCCCTATTCTAAAAAGTCGCTGTATACAAATACTAAACAACGGTATGAAGAGAAGTAATGCGGGGTATTTAATGGGCAGCTGTGATAGACAATAATATTTTTACTTATTTTTTGTGTTAAATTAATTTTTCTCTTTTTATTAAGCGTTTTCTTAAAAATTACATTAAGCAAAAAAAGAAAAATTTTTGTTATTTACCTTAAAGAAAAACTAACAGCAGTTGCTTATTACTTGTCATGTTGAAGGTTTGCAGGAAAACAATTTATAATGTCATTAAGTTAGTTAAAAAGGAATGGGTAGGACGTGCAAGGACGTCGCTAATTCCATCGAAAAAACTTTTTACCGGCAAAGACAAATCAGACGCATTTTAGTCCTCGCGTAAAGTTGCGAGCGAAATTAATGAGGACTTCGATTTTGACCTGTCAAGTCGATTCATAACAAGGGACCTGAGCATTAGTTAACAAAAAGCAGAAAGGAAAATAAAAAATCGGAAACACTCAGTTGACGAGCAATAGAAACACAAAAAAAGACAACCGCTAACGAATCTCGTACCAAATTTGTGCATAGCGTTATTTTGAAAACATACTCTTTGATAAGATGTTTTGGTAGAATTTTCATAGCAGAAAAAATTCGCTCATTTAACCGGCAAATGCATACACGAAAGTAAATAATAACACGATCTAGATTTGGGGAGAATAAAAAAATACTATTAGAAAACGTTGAAAATTCCTTTAGTTAACGAAATAAAAATGATTTGCTTTGTTTTCTCATAAAGAACATATTGGATGCAGATATCTTTTTAAAATGAGGCGTTCCTGGCAGCAATCTCACGTGGCCGTCTTCGTATGGAAAATTCCGGTTTTAGTTCGACACTCCTGCCTCGATCCTTTCAGTTCCTGCATCTGTTCTTATTCAACGTGATCTCCCAGATCGCTGGGGCGAAACTAGCTACTACCGAATCATTCTCGCCGAAGTGTTAAACAAAACGGCCAAACCATTGATTCAGCCTCGCGTACTTTTCGTGTTCAATCATTCTCTCGGCAACTGTGAATTTTTCCATATAGTGCTTACTGCAAAAATGAATCTTTCTGATGATCACAATATTTTCGTGACACTTTCTCTCACTAAGCGATTTGCAAGTTGCATACATGTACACAGTATTTTTATGCTCATAGGAAACTTTACGAGTTGCAAAAGCTTCTTGACGGTACACTGCATGTGTGCCTGAGCTAATCATTGGATAGTACGGAGCACAGGCAGAGAGAGAGAGAGAGAGAGAGAAAGAGAGAGAAAGAGAGAGAGAGAGAGAGAGAGAGAAAGAGAGAGAGAGAGAGAGAGAGAGAGAGAAAGAGAGAGTGTAAAAAAGAGAGAATAGAAATGTTATCACCTCATGCATATATGATTCCAAGAGATAGCCTAAGTAACACTACCGCAGAAGATTGTAAGCTTTCTATGCCAAGGCGGTCTGTTTCAGTTTCGCTTCACATTATTTATGATCTCGCTCCAATGGTAGTCGAATGTGGCGGTAATAGCTACTTTTCTTACTTAATTCGATGGAAAGTGCTGTTATATCAGACGACAACAACCGGTTATAATACAGTAGAGCGCGCAAAAATAGTCATGATGCAGACCAAACGAAGCATCAACATGGCGGAAATATATTAAGAGCTAAGCTCACTCACTCAGCACTGAGCTGAGTTTACGTAGCTTGACTTTATAATGGCTTGTACCAACCCAAAGAGAACATCGCTGAATAATCCTACCGACAACTAACGGTATTGAATGGATCATTAAACTTAAGTCAAGAGACATAATGAAGTGTTTCGTCAGGTTGAAAAAAGTCCAAGCAATGTTAGTAACACTGAAGTTTCTCGCTCTCTCAGAAGTCCTTCCTTCTCCT
>KK502893.1:169501-180793 GCA_000688735.1 Glossina austeni | reverse complement strand
ATAAGAAACCATGCCATGTCTATGCCAATTTCATAAGTACGATGCTTCAATACCTTTGCTAAATTTTAACTACGATGACAGCACTTTTGCTATAGTCTGCTCCTTATATGAATGAGTTAGAAGTACCGGCCGCAAACGTGCCGAGTCCAGCTATTTATGTGCGTTATGTTACTGATCGAGAAACTAAACAAAAATAAGAGAACTATCCTTCTGCTGCATATGTATCATCTGGTTTTAAGGGTGAGGTAATGGTTAGCATGGTTTACCTAATAAAATAAAAAAAGAAGAGATTGTCACGAACTATTGAACTTTAGACAGCTACTGTGAATCCAATTGTCATCAGATTTCCTAAGGACAGATGCTCAGCTTGTTTATCATGCGTGACTTATGCAAATACTAAGAAAGAAAAGGTTAATTAATATCGAAATTTTTTTCGAGCCACATAGGTCTCGGAGTCTGTTACTGACATGATAAACAAATTGACATCAACCGATTGCAAACAGAATCAAAATAACTGAGAAAACTCAGCTATTACTAAGAAAAATGAAAATTTATATTTTTTCTTGTATTTAGGGTAAAAATAACAAAAAAAGTTACCTTCCATCGCCATAAATAAATGAAGGCGTCACTTTTATTCTGGCAATCAACTCTCTTCACTTTAGAGAGCTTACTCTCTCATTTTTTTTATTAATTTGAAGTGTAAGTGATTAACTCTTTCTTTGCGGTCAATTATTTTTACCTTTCTATTAATATTTTAGTTAGGAAAACCAATTTTAAAAGGTATTAAAATTTCAATGCAATTAATTAGAAGTAAAGTGAAAAATAAAATATAAAACCTATTAGCGAACCTGAAAAGTCACTTTAATTATTTATGCCGCTTTAGTTGAATAATATCATGAAGTAAGTGCACAAGTGGCAGAGCAAGAAAAAAAAAAAAAAACGAAATGTAAATAAATTATTCACAAAGAAAAGAACACGATTAAAAGCTCACAAAGGAATGTGTAGTTAAGTCATTACATGCAAAACTTTTCTAAATGACGCTACTTCATGCAACCAAACTATAACTCAAAGAATTAGAAATTATTAAAGAGCTTAAGACAAAAAAAAAAACATTCGAAAAACAAAAACTGCTTCTTAACGTTAAAAGGCCAGAAGGTCGACAAATTCCCAAAAATTGCTTTGAAATCCATGCTGTTTCAGTTTCCCTAGATTCGTGCAAGTGCGGGGAAATTGGAGATTGCAACGGTCACAAATTTAAGATCCTGTCTTAAAAGGGCTATGATAGAAAGTTGCTTTAGGTTTTTGTGTATAAAACAGAGCCTATTGAAGATGGTAATCATGAGGTAAATAAGCGATACCAAGCCGTTGCTGATAGCACTTCTGCTGTCGTTATGCTGTCCGAAATACAATATTATTGGTGTCCTAACACATGAATTTTGCATGCAATACGACGCCCGATGAACTTAGTATACGGCTTGTAACATCATTCAGACTGCACAAATTTGTCCATCTGTCCATCTGTCTACCTATTTGCAATTTTGATTTTGATTTTATAGTTCCATCACGATTATCAAATTTGATCTTAACACTGCCACCAATGGGAGTTTAAATGTTAAATAAGTTGAGCTATGGATTCGTTTGTTGTTCGCCAAAATGTTTGATCTGAAATTCCTTTTCTTTGAGCGGCTTTTCTCGCTCTTTTCAGTTGTGCCCTCATTCAGCTTTAACAATTTTAAGATTTTCAACTAAACCATGGGCATGTAAAGGCTCTTACGAATATGCTCTGAACTCATTTTGATTACATAAGCGTATTACGTTTATAGTGCATTACGTAAGAGTCAAAAAACAAAATGGAAATATAAGCGATAGTGCAAGAAATTCATTTTAAGCGCTATATAATTTTTTTTCTTATTTATTTTTTTTTTTTTTTATTTTTTTATTTTTTTTTTTAATATTTAGTCAGTAAACAAGTCAATCAAAAAATAGCTTCCTGTTTTTTAATTTACGGTGCATTGTTACCTTACGCGTGCACGACTTGGTAAATAAGAGTAAACTCTTCTTAGGAATTTTTCTTGAATTTTAAAAAGTCACGTTTCATGTGCATGCACATTTCTTTGCAAACTTTATTTAAATAAACTTCTTCTCGGTAAATAAAAAAATAATAAAAAAATAAAAAAAATTTATTTAATATTCTGTTAAGATATGAACACAATTTTCCATTAAATTGCTAAGATTTTTTATTATTTCACTTATTTATATTTATACACTTTACTTACTTTTTCACGCCAAAGCCTGTTCAAGTGACAAAGGATTTTTTTTATGGGATGTAACAATGTTGGTGTTATAATAAAACAGATCGTTTTCATGTAGTTCTTGTGTGTATTCTTTCGGAATAAATATTGTTTTTATTTATTTATTTTTTATTTTTTTTATGACTAGTAACCGATCAAAGTTATGCTAAGTTACGCTCTTCAAGACTCTCTCTCTCTCTCGATCAATATCGTTTTCTCTATGTAGCAAAGTTTTCGCTAATTAATTAAATAAATGAAAAATTGTTATCATCTTCCCGGGAATTTCCTTGTGCGCTTTCTCTCTTGTTCGAATGAAAGTGAGAGAAATTTTTTTTTTTTTATTGAATCTAAGAAAATTTATATGAATTGCAAGAATAACTCTTGTCGCTTAAAGTCTGTCTGTCTCGGCGGTCATCAGTTCTTTTCAAAAAGTTTTTCTTCTACCCTACGGTGCTTCAGTCAAACTAAACAGAAAATATTTGCCTCTGCGTTTTTATACTATTTTGTATACATTTTAGTATTGATTTGGTGTGAAAGATATTTTCACTTTTGAACTGTTTCGTTTTCATGTCTCTTGCAGCCGTGGAATGAAGATAGAGAAACCAGCATATTATGGAACTGCGTCTCTGTATTCCTCCAATTGGTTTGTAATAAAAAATATACGCACGAAATGCCCCAAGAGTTATGAAAGGAAAACTTTTAATTGGAAAATTTTCAATTTTAATATCGAATAACACAGAAGTGAAAGAAAAGTTCATTTCTATATAGCGAATAATGATTTGTTGTTATATGTAGCTTTTTTGTATTTTGTATCAAAACGCATATAACAAATGGCAACGGAATAGTTTAAGATATTAAATGTGCATAAGCGCACTTTTGTATCGAAAATGCAACTCGGTGTCCTTTCGTCCCTGCGTCCTTTCGTTGAACTGTTTAACAGTAATTTTTTTTTTTTTTTTTTTTTTTGTATTTTATGCCTGACAAATCGCCCTAAGAGCAATGGAGAATTTATGTTAAGTTGTTGCTAAGGTTTTTTTTTTTATTCTTAATCAACGTATGTTTAAGAATTTTTTTTTTTTTTAAATATTAAAATTATTCCCGCATATATCTATCAACTAGGACGCGCAGTATATAATACCTTTCTTATTGACACTTATATGAATAAAAAAAAAAAAAAAAACAAATTTCCTTTTTATAGCACCGGATACAGACGACAAATAATAGCTCATAAATAGAACAGTAATCGTGATGTTTTACAAAGCGCGCAACGTAACAGCCCAACCGTATCCATAAAAACTTATAACTACTACTGCAAAACACGATGTTTATATCGTGTTGCCATCAACCACCCTGCAAATACAAATATCGAGACAATTATGTATGTTTATGTATAACGATGTTCTTGTGAAACCACATCGCATACCTAAGTAAGTTGTTTCACCTAAGGGATGAATATGCAAAGCATATTAAAGGAATCGAATTACACAATTTTTTCTGCTTGTTACGAAAGTCCTCTAATCCTTCCATTTTATAATGTTGAGTAAACGGATGTAAGACTACCACTACTACCTTACCATAATTATGTATCCTTAGAGTATTCAAAGAATTTAGTTAATCAAAGAGATAATCACGGGATTGCAACATTTGAGTACTTTGCTTCATCATATTAGGATTATAAGTCAGTAAAAGGTACGAACATTATAAAGTTTCTCAATATTAGGATCGAAAGTTTAAAGTTTCGATTGACTGTTAATTTGAACAAAGGCATAAAACCACATTTCGGCATCGGCATTACAAAAACCAGAATACAAAAATTGATGAAATCTGCTCGATAAGAAATCTATTGCATATTTAAGATTTCCTATGTTACGTTAAGTAAGTACTACAACTACTCCGACTTATCGTACATTTTCCAGGCAGGTTTGATTTTCTTTTTCCCTTAATGTTTCGTAAATTGTTTTCATAATAAATAGAGAAGTAAGCGAAATTCTTTTACACGTCGACTTGAAGAATTTTTTTCCAAAATGCAAAGTATGTCCACAGAGGAACAAAATCTTGAAATCTGCAACAGAAAGCTACTATCCAATCGGGTAACGAATTCATACTTATATTATAATCATCATTGCCTATCCCTTGTCCGTTTCATGGTAAAATTAAATAATTTTAAATAGTAACTGAAGTTTGAATTGAACTTTGCTTTCTTGGGAAGATTATGATGCCTTAAGTTTACCTAACCAATATAAACATTAGGGCGAATTTATGATAGTAATATTTAAGCTTTTAATAAAGGCAAAGAGATAAGCACCAGAAATAACAACAATTTAAAAAAACCTTGTAGGCAAGCATTACCAATTTATGATAATATGATAGGGATTATCTCTCACCAGCTCTGAAGTTAGCTCACTTCGTATAGCTTCCCGTCCTTGTTGTTAAAGTTGTTAAAGGGCATCAAAGAATTAGTTACAAACTATTGCTTACAAAAGCACAAAAAGAAATTATAAAACTTTTATTATTTCTAATAGAGTGTCCCTACGTACACCTAACATTAGAAAACACTTACAGTAAACAAGGCATAAAAAATTGCAAAATTTTTCATAGGTTTTTACACGACTATAAAATCCTAAGAGAAAACCTAATTCCATGGCGATATTTTGGTTCCATCAATATCAATATCACTCATAGGTGTCAGTCTTCAAATATGTAAAACATTAGATTAATTGATTGTAAAAAATTTCAGTGAAAATAACTTACTCCATAGTTTTGATNGGCAAGTGTCCTACAGAGATAAAAGATATATGCCCAACTAAATCCTTTACCAGGACAACAAGCCAGCAGTCCCTCTTTCTCGTCCTGCAGAGTTAACTACAGTTAACGCAAAACATCCCATCTCTGGAATAACTTACCAACAGATGTGTTTCCCATCCCACCTGATGTCTTCATTTTCAAATCCAACGTCCACAGAACCTTTCTTCCTATTAGTCTTGTTGATCGTCACCGTGCCCGCACGTATAAGCGACATTCGCTTAGTGACTAAACAGGAAAAGAAAAGAAAAGTTATATATAAAAATTATATAAATGTTAGAAAGAGAAACACATTATAAGTCATCTAAGTCACAGATAAGTTATCTTTAACCCATGGATGTTTAAAAAGAAATGTCAAAAATGAAAAGTAAATTTTAGAGCAAAGATTTCTTCCTTACACTCTTCACAGACGCATTTGTCGTAACTTTAGCGTAAGATTTCTTCCTTACACTCTTCCCGGACGCATTTATCGTTTGCTCGCTTCCTCTTTATGCAATTGTTAAGAATTCACTTGGAAAGCTAAAAATGACTTTGATTGATTTACAATTTTATCGAGTTCAAGTGACAGTTTATTGCCAATCGATAATAGAACTGAAAATTTAAGCTTTAAATAACTTTTCATTTAATCTGTTCATCATGAAATGGTTGCGGTGTGATATTTTTTTCTCTTTAATAACAAATTCAGAGAAATCAAATCAGTATGCGTATGGCATATGCCACTATACACTTATGGCCAGCAGCGCATACAATAAAATGAGAGCAAGATTCCAAGTGCCGTTAATCATGTTATCAGTTAGTAAAGGTTATGAAAATTTTTCTATATTTCAAAAGAGTCCGTGCGGTGACCTAATTATCTTATTCAAAAATTTGTAAAAGTTTTCTAATTTTAACTTTCCGTTCGTGGTGAGCGCACGCACTAGTTCGAAAACACTTCGCTCACATGATAANTTTTTGCCCATATAACGATTTTCCAGGACAGAGCGTTGTGTGGGGCGTTGTCGAAAAAATGGACCGATTCGAGTCATTTCCAATAGCGTCCATGCTTGGTACCAAATTGCATCAAAATATCTCAAAAATGGTTGAACACATATTTACATGGACAAATATCAGACGGACAGACAGGTTTAGATCAATTCATATCTTGATTCTGAATCGGTCGGTAAAACAAAAGATCGGTCTTTCTTAAGCCTTTTTGCGTGTTATGTACGTCCGCACTAACCACAAGGATACAAAGATTTGAAATGTTAGACTAGCTTTGGACTGGTCGTGTCTCTCTTGAAGGAGACTAATTTATGCACAAAAATACATTTAAAGGGAATTCACTTATCTTTTCTTGTTATGTCACCCTTGCTTATAAAGAAAAGTAACTGCCATATGCTTTCCACTTTATTAGTAACGAATAATCGATAACTTAGGCGGAAGGGCGAAGAAAGTTTGTGTGATTTTGGGAAAGAAATTTTATTTTAATATTAAGAAATAAACTTAACACTTAATAGTCATGCAGTGCAAGTTCGGCAATAAAAATAAACTAAATTTTTAATACTTTAATTTCATAAGAAGAATAGCAGAATAATGTTTAATAAGTGCAATCATTGCTCATTGAGACTATTGCGGTTCCTCTATTAGCAAACCGAACAAATATTTTAAAATCTTATCAAAGATTCAAAGACTATTTGAAAACTTAACAGCAATTTGTTCGCAAATACAGCAAAAATCTATAGTTTCGCGTTCAATACATGCACATAATGACACATATGTCTCCTGTCGTGCGTTAAATTACCTTGTTACTAATTTGAAGATAGAACGCATGGAAAAATTGCAAGCAGACAACTAACAAGAATGCAATAAGAACGTCGAGCACGTCTATTAAACCAACATGCGGTATATAAATAAATAAACATCAAGAAAGAACAAATAAGGAAATTGTATTTGATCGTCACACCGAATCTTTTATACCCATCACAAATATATACACAATACATACTCTATGATATGGGATGGGCGCGGCCGATTTTTTCTATTTTCAACATAAAAGTAAAAATTTATACGGTGTATATGTTGTACTATGTGAGTAACAACTAAAAAAAAAAAGATACAGATAGAAAAGGTGTTCATTTCATAGGTGAGTGGGCGTTATAGGCGTGTCCTTCGACCAGTTTGGTTCATTTTCGAATTCTTTTGAATGTTTTTAGGCGATATCTTCATTTTGCAAATGTTTCTCACAGATACTACACAGCCGTGCAGACGAACAGATGGACAGACGAACGGACGGACGTGTTTAGGTGCATTCTGAATTTGAAATTAGTCAAGAATTCAAGTTTTTTGAAGCGTACTTCTGCGCGTTATAAAGGTAAAAAAAATTTATATTTTGATACATTATAATCTCGCGTAGGCGTGGCAAATTTTTTCAATTTTTGTACAATTGCTACAGAATTACCCATAACATATATTTAGAAGTAATAATAAAAACATATAGTTTAGAAGTAATGAGCAAAAAAAGTGTTGTTATACTATTTGAAAAACAGAGTTGTTTACAATTTACGCGGTTCTGTAGACCTGTCCTTCGACCGCTCTGGCTCATTTTCAATACCAATCCACATGCTAGAACTTTCAATGTTTCTGCCAAAGGCGCCAAAGGCCATGAGAATGTTTACAACAGACATTACACGGACGGACAAACAGCTATATCCGCCTAGCGGACAGACGGACATGCTTCAGAATTTGATGCTGATCAAGCATACACATACTCTGTGGGAGCTCCGAAACTACGCTTTTGACTCGGCATTACAAATATTTTAACGTTTCCCTCATCGTCCGGTGATGAATATAAAAAGATATTCGCCCTGAAAAGAATTTTGGAAGCCCTCTACATTAACTGCAGTACACTGTAGTAAACAATAATAGAGTCTCGTGTAATTGTGCGTATATAAGGAACCACTTTTACTCTCACATTCTTACATGGCTCTAATAAATGTTGTTGCCAAGACTCAGGCAATCTAGATCGTTAACAAGTGCGCGTGTTGTTAAACTTCCCGTCTATTGTTAGCCGATTTTAAAAAGCGTTAACATACGTTTTTTAAATTTAAGCTTTCAATTTGTCTTTCTTCATATTTCCCTTTGAACTTGTAAGAAGGTCTGTATTCGAAGAATAGATAAGTTGAACGACTTTGTTACTCAATTGATTGACAATATTTTAAGAAATATCGTCTTCTTATACTTATTTTTACCGGTTGCAAGCGGAAAGACAAGGTGAATATTTTTCTATACTTTGGCAATGAATTTACACACACACATACACACATACATACATTTTCGCCTTAATGGATAGATATACGTATATAAATATTGCCCACGTCACTTAATGGCAGTCTAAGCAATCGCTATGACTTTAGGTGGTTTCAGTTTTGTGTTTAATAAATAGTGAAGTGTGTCACGTGTACACACACATATGTTTAAATATATGAATTTTTGATATTTTATATAAATATTTAAGAAAAGGAAAATTGTTTTAAAGATCTTTAAAAATTTCGTTATCTTTAATATGAAATTTTGTTTTTTTTTTTTGTGCATTAAAGACGAACATATGTTGCAGACTTTGTTATTCCTTCACACATAGTGCTTCTTTCTTTTTGCTGTCGACGTTTGAAAATGATTTATAGTGTGTTCACAGCATTTACGTGCATGTCAGGCTAAGAATTCTTTTTCTTTTTTGTTCGCTCCACTACCCATATAGACTCCTTTTTTTTTTTTATTTTTTATTTTTTATTTTTTTTTTATTTTCGCTCTATCTTCGAAATAGGGCTGAAAGGGTTCGTTTAGTATAGGGAATGAATTCTTTTGCAATTCGTTTTTGTATTATGTGTGTATGTGTCTTATATGTCTTGAAAGATTTCACACCAAACCATGGATAAAGAGTAATACGTAATAATAATAAGTAAATATAGTGAAAAATAAATGTGTTGACTAGATTTCGACCTCGGTTGAGGGGAAGTGGTTAGCAAAATATTTCTTATAGACAAAAGTGTACAGTTTGAGGCAATTTTTACATTTTATTAAATTAACACATGATTTACAAAAAAATTAAAGCTTTTCACTAAATTCGCCAAAAGCGTTTACTTAATTTTTTGACTAATAAATAATTTATTTAATGTTTTGCGATTATTTCAAAAAGACAATATGAACTCTTCCGTTAAGCCCACAAAGCTTATTATTGTTGACACATTTTTTACAAGATTTTTCATAAATTTCGTATATTTATTTAGCTGGAAATGTCTTATGTGAACTGCTAAAGCTTTTGCGATTTGTCGGCGTAGCTTTAGTTTTTCGAAGTTAGAGATCAGCAAAAATTGGAAAGATTTCCAACTTTTTGATCCTGGAGATTAATTGTCATCATCATTTTTCATAATTTTAATGCATTGCATTAACACTAAAATCTTGATCTCGATATCGGGTATCCCTACTTCCATTAAAAAAAAATTTGATGTTATTAGGTTAGACTACATGCTCGGAAACCTAACACAAGAGCGAAAAAAACCGATCGCCGCCATTTCTGAACTCAAATTTTAAGTGATCCTGAAGGGCATCTGCTTCAGTCGTCTTCTATTTTATTGATTGAAAAATAACATGAAATAGTATGTCTTTCTCCAGACATTTTCGGCATTTCACTTCCTTTCCTGCCGTAATTAATTGAAAGAATTTGCGAGCAAACTTTGCAGTGATTATCTTTAATTCTTATTCTCAAGAAAGTATGTCAGATTGATACTCCACTGGTGATAATGGGCAATTGGTTGATTCGCTTGTGGATTCTAATATTACTCGAAATCCATTAAAAGAAACCTTTGCTCAGAGAGACATGACATCATAGGACATCAGTAAATAAATTCTCCTCATTGGTAATAAAAATAATTATTAAGGCATAGAAATAGAGTTTGTTAGTGATTTACCTCAGTTAGAAAACATTTTCATACGGAATATATTAAAAAAAAATCCTGGCCTTCTTGCTTCTAATCCTTGAACTAGGAATAAATCGAAGCTGATCATGGAAATCAATCTTTTAAGCGCTCTTTTAAATACTTTGGAAATTATTGGGAAAAAAGTATTGACATCAAAAAACCGATATAGGGCAGCCGACGAAGAACTGTAGTCTCTACAGTTATCTACGTTTTGTCATTTCTTTATAAGACTTGAATGCTCCGAAAACGAGTAAACGCTTCTTCATACCTATAAATCATATTCAATTTGAAGACCACGTATTGAACACGAATTAAACTACATATTAATACCGCGAATTGGCTGCTTTCTTACTTGACTTAAATGACGAGCACTGCATCTATACAGTTGGCATGTTAAATAAGTTCTCGTCGTTATCCGAAAGGTGGCCTAGCTACTAATAGCTAGCGGAATAACTCTTGTGACTTTCTTCGCTGTTCATTCAAAAATACAATTCTTAGGCCTTACGTTACATAACAAGTTATCTCGTGGATGTGTAAAATACATTTTTGCCAAAAAGAAGAAGAAGAAGCCCATTATCTTCGTAAGACAAAGAATAGTTTTGCAAAATATTGCTGCTGCCTATCAACTGGTGATGAATGTTAAGCAAAGTGCAAGTAACTACGACGCATGTCGTTAATCTTAAGTTGCTTTATGAACAAAACGAAACCATCGCTGTGAAGACCACTGCAAACACTTACTCATACAATTGCACTGAAAAGTGGACGTAATATGCTATAGGTCATGGTAGTGTTTTATTTCAGCTTGACCAGCTTGACAAGCTTGGCCACTTATGATAAAACATTACTTGTTGCCTTTTCAAGCAAAGCTTCCGTTCTTACGACAATATCAAAAATGTGGGAGCTCCCGTTGGATAGCCTTTAAAGATCAGTTGCCTTTTGCGCACCGAATTCACGCTTTGCCTAAGGGAAGAGAGATGTACTTGTTAACGATACCTTAAGCAAAATACTTTTTAATTTATAAAAGATCCGCAATTTTATTAACGAGCAGCACAAACTGTATTATACGCTTGATACTTAATATAAAGATTCTCTCTCTCTCTCTCTCTCTCTCTCTCTCTCTCTCTCTCTCACTCACTTTTTTTATAAACAAGATAATGGAATAAAAGAACAAATTACACGAAGCGCTCTCTACAATAACTTCTCTGATATCGTGAATATTGCGTTCCGACGTCATAATGCAGTCCATG
>KK502893.1:100987-128883 GCA_000688735.1 Glossina austeni | reverse complement strand
TGTGACATATGCATAGATATGTACGTAACTTTGACATATTACATGACATATTATATGCATTCTGTGAAGTACGGAATTTTTCCTTCATTGGGAAAATTGACGTTTTCTTAAAAATAATGCCTGAGTAAGCCTCAACGATCTTTCCAGAAGTCCTTACCTTTGTCATTTATATCTAGGTGAAGAAAAATCCTAACACCTCTTAACGTTATTTATTTCCTTTTATTATTTAGCTTATGTCACTAACTGAAATACATAGTTCAACTAATAAAGAAAGCGGTGCGTAATTGCCTAGAAATTGCCTAAAAGTATCTAGTGGGTAACAATTCAAAATTTCAATGCCTATACTTAAGTCAAATGATTTATCGTCAGTCATGGTTATCGGACGGAACGGACGGTCTTCTTACAAAATATCCCTATGCCATGCGTATCCCAGCGGATTTTATTACGGGCGGTGGTGTATTACCTGGTCGGCGGTTCGATTCAGAAGGAAGAGAACGTTTCAATCTTCGTCTCCACTATGCCTGAACGACATCCTACGCATAGCGATGCCCAGCGAACGCCCTGCTTATTGTATCTGAAATCGTCAAAAAGAAATCTAAACTGAATAAATAATGATAACGACGACTGCTAACTATCTAAATATAACGCAAATCAAGTCATCCACTGTTTCCCATGAACATTTGGACATTTGAAGGTTGCATGTGAAAATTTACACGGAGCTGATTCGAGGCCTTGCTCCAATAAAGAGGATTTTTTCATATGGCATTTGACGAAACGTGGATCTCTTCGCATATATATCCTCCCGGATATAATCAATAGCTCGTTGGAAAGGAAAGCGTAACAGACGCCAGACAAGGTTAGAGACCCCATATTGCCCGATCCCAATTATATTATATTCGCCGACTATTGTCATGCAGAAAGAACAATGGGTGATGAAATATATGGGACTTTTGACAGAGAAAACCTGCTCTCTAACCATGCCAATGGCAAAATAGCTCAAACTGGGTCCTCTTCCAACGTTTTTGCCCCGGGTATGACCATTTGAGTCGACATACTTTGAGGATTGTCGCAAATTTTTCCATAAAACAGACATTGAAGTGTTAGAGAAACGTTGAACTGTAACGGTCGTCGATTGCGGAGATTGCGTTGATAAATAAGGTCGCAACCTTTTGATTGAGAAGTCATTTAAACATATAGTCAAAGTTTATTTTCTACCTTCATTATCTTAATTCAAGTGAAATCGCTTAGCGAAATCATCTCAAAATTAAACGGAATATCTTTTTTTTGGTTGCATTTTAAGTTAAGAAAGACTAAAAAAATCGTGAATCATTTTTTGCTTAATTTAAATCTAAATTTGTTGTTGTAAATTGAATTTCAAATCGCAATTTTAAAAGTGAACACATAAGCAAATAGGTAGGCATACCATTATGGATGCCAATCTGAAGTCTATGTAGCACACACATGCAAAATGATGCTTAATTGCGTAAAAGATAAACATTTGATAAATCTAAAGAGACCCACAGCCGTGAAAATAGAAAATAGTAAAATTCAAATTGAGAGTAAAATAAGCAAGCAATGTGTCAATAATGCAAGAAGCAAGAAAAAAGGAATTTTCAAAAACAAAAAGAAAAAATCTTTCTGAATATTAAATACAGTCAGTCAGTCAGTCAGTCAGTCAGTCAGTCAGTCAATCAGTCAGTAGCACAGAGAGAATGTTAGGTAAACATAATTTGCTGCTGCTTTTTCTTCTCTATAAATAGAGAAAATTATCTAGATCATGAGGTGACTTAAAACAGTGTTAAATGGCACAGTTTTCTTTAGCGCAAACACACACATACACACACACACACACATTTAAATGTTATGAAAATTTTTCAAAATAAGCAAACAAAAAAGAAAAAAAAACGCCTACCGATTTGACAGAAATGAAATATACATATATGATGATTAGCGTTTCTAGACGTAGATAGAGGGTTACCAACAACACATAAATATTTCACCTGCAAAAATTTATCTGCATTTTTTTTTTTTTAGTTATATTTGTTAGATAACACTTTTGTGTAGAACAGAAATGTTTATATGCCTTCCAAAAAGGCATTTTCTCATTGTAATCGCACAGGCGTACGTCAGTAAGTACGTCATGATCTCCAAGACCAGAAGAAAGTTCCATATGATAAACATTTGATGAATTTTCAATATTATGATCTAACCTCCATGCTTGTAAAGAAATGTTGAAGGTTTCTAGTTCGTCCCTTCTCAAGAACGTTTATCTCCACAACTAAGAAAGACTTTTCTCTATCTGGACGGGCTCTTTACTAACTAATTTAATGTGAAAGCAAAAACCAGCTCCTTCCGAGCTTCTTTATTTAAAAAAAAAAAGGTAATTTATTTTCTTTACCCCTATATCTCTACACTGAACATTGCGGCATTCCTATACTAATATATATTAAGTTGGGGAAAAAGAAATCCATTATTTCTTCTTCTTCTTTTAATTTATTTAAATTTTTTTTAATTTATTTTCTTTANAACCCACCTCGAACTGTCAAAGAACCTTCGAACAGCTTAGCAGTTAATGAAGTGACTGTTCTAGTCAATATGAAATTTTCTTAGCGGCTCTGGACACCTGCAACACTAACAAATTTTGGATTGAATTTCTTATTTACCTATCACCAGGCAATGCTAATATGGCCTAAGCTTGAGGACTTCGAAAACTAAGGCTAGTTGTACGGTTAAGAAACGTGATTTTAAGAAGGCAAGGGATGGACTTGTTGTATATCGGGTGCAGATTACCACACGATCGAGTAAATAACAATCGCGATTACCGAGTAGGTGTTCGCGTGTTCAAATCTCAGTAATGTAACCTCGCCGCAGCGGAAATGAAATTTTATTAAATTCACTCATAAATACAAAAAAAATCTGTGTATCTTAGAATGTTGTGAAGGGTCCTGGAGGGAAATGTAAGCTGTCCATTTGTACACTAGTACTTAGAACGAGGTATAAATTTCTTATGACGCGCTGAAGAATCAATCAAAGCAAGACTTTTTACTTTGTGTGTTACTACGAATGCACGCAGAATGAAAATACATATGGATATGTAACCAAATATGATTTAGCCGATTGCTTCATAGAACATATAGGGAGTTCTAAAATCGTAGACTATCTCGAACGAAATTTAGTTCTTTACATCTCTTATAGAATTCGTTTTTCATAATGCTTGGGTTTGTGTGCCTTGAATTGTTATCTTTTTTTTTTTTTTTTTCTTGTCATAAATTTTTTAACAGCCCCCATGCTTCGAACTTAGATTGCCGAAAATATACGTGACTTTTCTACCAAATTCACAAAAAGCTTTACATATATATACACACATACGTGCACATATGAAACGATGCTGCAAAAATATACTAAAAGCTGTTTACCAGCAACATAAATGCTTTATATATATATATATATATATATACATATATATATTGAGAAGATAAAGAGCGCAATAGGTAGATATGTGTATGTGGGAAATTTGTTGCATATACGCCTGAGTTGAAAAGTTACATATTTGATGGACATTGAATAACTGGTTAACATTCGAATGAATGAACGAATATTTGGCTTTAAAGATTATGTCTGGCGGAAGAGAGATTCAATGAATTTAAAAAATGTATGTCTGTATTTATGCTTAAAAATAATTGAAATAAAAATTAAAATGTATTCGAGCAAAACGTAGCCACAAAAAGTTCAAGAAAAGAAACGCTTGAAATTTTCACAGAATTGAAAATAAATTTGTTTCAGAAAAAACTTCTACATAATGTATGTAAATGTTACAAAAAAAATTAAACCATCGATCAACAACAAATATTAAAAAGATCTACTTTGTTGTGAGGAACACACTTAATGCTGCTGCTTTAGTCAAAAGTAAAACAAACTCTCAAGCGTTCGCTTTACTAGGCAACGATCTCCGCATGTCCCTAACGCACAGAGAATAAAGGAAAGAAAAACCGCCTAAAGATGTAACTTAAGGAAAATCCATTCAAAAATTTAAGGAAACAAAAGAGTAAAAAGGAAAACCCAAAGCATCCGCCGATACCGATAGCAGAGAGCTTTCTACCGCACGTTTCTTTTGCATGCATTACAATAAAGTTTTCGCAACCAGAAATATTAAGAAATAACCCATCAACTTAGTCTTTATAGAAAAGGCAAACAGAAATCCAGCGACAGCATCGTAGCAATTGTTTATCTAAAAAGAAATAACCTTTCGAGTCAGTCATAACTCACAATGCATTTACTTATTGTCACTCGAAAATTTATTTTGATTTTTTTTTCCTGAATTTGTGAATTTTTCAAGAAACTAATTAAAGGACTTCNACTGCACTGTGCACTGTGTGCTTTAATAAATTGTTATTTATTCTGTAAACGGCACCCAGAAGGGCTTGAAGTAGATTCACTATTTATAATATCGGCAAAGCTTTTCTCTCCGTCCAATATCTGTCAATGTATATTTGTATTTGAATTTTTTCGAGATATTTTAATGAAGTTTGGTGAGGTTAAGGACGAACTCTATTGAAAGTAATTCAAATCCGAGCATTTTTTCAATCACTAAAAAGTTCATTATTTATAATATCGACAAAGCTTGTCTGTCCGTCCAATATCTGTCAATGTGTATTTGTGTTGAATTTTTTCGAGATATTTTGATGAAGTTTGGTGAGATTAAGGACGGACGCTATTGAAAGTAATTCAAATCCGTTCACTTTTTCAATCACTATCCTCATGACGCATTAACGCGTCATTATGTAAATAATTGTATTAAATGAAGTGACGGAAAGTAATTATATTATTATTTTTCTTATCGTAATATATTTAAATCAAAGAAAACAAATTTATAGGACTAAAATAGGATAAGCTCTAGCATCTAAGACTCTCGGGTCTATTCTTCGGATAGTTAGTCTAGTCGTTCAATATTTTATTGATATTATGTTGTTCAAGTACTTTCAAGATGTCCATAGGGTCGAACGCTTCAAATACTAATCTTCGAATATTGTAGCATTGTAGCATTGACAAAGTGTATGTATAATCGTAAGGTTATACCGATCCAAGGACGAAAGCTATTAAAAGTTGTTTGGAACAGAACACTTTTTTGATTACTTCCCATTATTTAGGAAAATTGATTAACGCGATTTAATGATGGGCTTTACTTAATTTACATCTAGTTTTCGTTATTAGTTTTTATATACTTTTTTTTTTTTTTTTTTTGCAAACGCAAACCTGGAACCTCTACATTCTTTGAGACACACATAACTTAATCGATTGAATTAAATTTTTTATGGCCGGCAAGTAAAAGGAAAAACAAAATTTTATTTCCTGCCAGTGGCTACAAAAGTGTATTAAAATTCTCGGCAGTGGTTCGCGCCAAATTTTCAATTGTATTATTGTGTGAGTGCATAAGTACGTAAAAAACAAACAAACAAGCAAAAAGTTTGAGCTTAAAAATATACATTCAACATATATTTAAACTAAATGGAAGAGAGAGCGGTAGACATGCGTGTTAGCAAATTTTGAGATGAATCAAAATAACAGAAGTAATTGGGAAATAAAAAGAAAAAAGNAATTCTCTTTTTACACGAATTTTTTTACACGTTTTTTTTTGGGAACGTATCTATCGTGTAAAAAGAGTATTAAATGTACTTACTTACTTTTGTTTATTACGTAAGTGAGTAGGTTTGCCACACTTTTTTTTTTTCAAACTAAATGAACATTTTTAACGAAGTTTGGCAAAGACCGGAAAGTAATGCAAAGTAAGAATCTGACAGTCTTACAGGGCAAGGTATCAAAAGGAGCTCTGACGAAAGGAGCTAAAGTATCATACGATCGAAGAAAGCTCGCAATCACTTTACAACGCTTTGCTTAACCGTTTGAGTACCAAGCAGCGCGATCGCGCTATTCAGATTTCATGCCGAGAAAACCCAGACAGTCAAACTGTCGAAGAATTCCAAGCAGCGCAATCACGCTGTTTAGATTTTATGTCAAAATTGTCTGGGTTTTTTCAACATAAAACCCAGACAGCGCGATCGCGAAGGGATTCTTCGGCGTTGTTTTTTAAAACCGTCTGGCGCTCAAACGGTTAATGAAATGCTTCGCTCGACCTTCGAGATTTTTTTGTACTACACTATCGAAACTACTGTGAATCACTAAAAACGGCTGCTATTTTTTACAAATAATATGAACTCCATACGGAAAGAGTAACTAAACTGTCGAGATTATCTAACCAAAGAATCCATCTTTTAGGCTATTTCTACTGCGAACTTGGTTGAAGAATATTGAAAATCAATGTTGTTTTTTTTTCTTTTATACATAGACGTCTTTTCAATGCAGAGACTTTTTTAAAAACCAAAAGATATCAGTGGAGCAATATTTGTGAAATGATCTCGAAAACTGCAACGTGTAAATACAAAACGATGATATATATCACGCATGCAGACGAGCAGGCAGGCAGTCTTGAAAGAATTCAGAAAACAATTTTGACTTGTTGGAGGACCTGCTTGAATGTAAGATACAGTAGTATAAGGTGTAGTCAGTGTAATACCTAAATGCTGAACAGACTGTAAGGGCGGTGCGTAGTAGAACGCAAATAATTGATAAATATGATGTTCGGAAATATTAAGATGGAAGACTAAAAAAAAAAAAAAAAAGCCGAGCTTTATTTCTTTTAATCATGTAAAGATTTGCATTTACTCTGACTTAAATAAGGAATACAAGGAAACATTCAATATATTTATCAGCATGCAGTGAAATCAACGTTTCTTTGGGTAATGTTGGTATTTTAGGCGAAACGTTACTCTATAGGCATACACTGTTCGAAAACCTTTGACATACTTTACGTTGAGTTTTTTAATTTTTTTTTTTTTATTTTTAAGTCACAGAATCTCTTTTCCATTATAAAGTTTAAACGAAACATTCGCGCACTAATAGCATTGTTATTGCGCATTAGGAAAAAAATAAGAAGCTTATATTTGTTGATTACTTTGGTTGCTGTAAGTAGGGGAAAGCCATGAGAAGTAAGAAAAACGGATTCCATTTACGCATTAAAACAAGCTTAACATGTTAAACGATGCGCAAAGTTGAGCAGTGACTTGACAAACGTCAACTTCAAATGCAGCTGCATAGAGTTTAACTGACAACCACAATAAATGCTAATAATCTCGATAACGTTATCTAAAAAATAATAAAGTAAAGTCAGTAATACGCCACAAATGGATTTTTTTTATTCAAAACAAAGAATTACTGTGTGAGAGAGGGAGAGAGAGAGAGAAAGATTTCTAGGGTATCACGAGGAGAAACAATATATGAAAATTATACCGAAGAGGAAGATAGTCCGCCAAAATAGAGCCAAGAATTTTTCAAATTTGTGTATTTCACACAGATACACATACACATATGAAAGAAAGTAAGCCTGTAATTATCACAACAAAACCAAAACATAAACTCATTGCCACTGATTATAAATGACTAGGCTTGCAGTCTAGCTATTGAAAGAGTNAAAAAAAAAAAAAAAAAAAAAAAAAAAAAAAGTTATAAAGAAAGCAAAAACAATTCAAAGGGCAATAAATAATGCTTACGTTAATGTTGCGCCATGTGGGCGTAAACGCCAATTTGACTTCATCGTTCTCGGCACAAATCTCTGTAACCTCAACAAAGGTTGTCTGTTCGGGTGTAATACGGACTTGTACAGTTGCTGACGGATTCTCCTCGCATTGAACAAATTGCAAAATGATGTCACGTCGTTTAGCTAATCTATTCCATGCGCTAGATGAGAATTTCATTAGACAACTGTGCAATGCCATGCAACAGTAAGTATGCATTTCCATAGCTAAATGCTTTTCAGAATAACAGCCTTCTTCAATATAGAAGCTGGCATCATTCTCGGGGAATATATTAATATTTTTCTCTTTGAAAATTTTTTTCAATTCAGAAAAACTTTTAAGCGGCTTTTCCATTATCAAGTATTTTTTAAGTTTTCTTGTCATTGGACCGGGTTCAACAACGCAACCTTTTATCCCTTTATTAGTGATTTGGAATAGACATTTAACATGTCGCGTTATCAGCGTAAAGATTACTTCACTCAAGGGACTTAAAAGGAAAAAAATAAGAAGAAGAAAATGCAAACAAAATTCACACTCGCACTTACTCCGTATGACTAGGCTGTAATTCCCAACTTGTAAATGGAAAGTGTACGTAAGTTTTACAGGCAAATCCGATGTAACCTATTAATGAAATAAGAAAATTTTGGAATTTCTTACGTTTGTCTTTTTTTTTTTTCTCATTTATTTATCGGACATACCCAGTCTATCCGTTTCGATAATGTACTTATTTTTCTCCTTATTGAAATTGCATCTTGTGATGTGCTTTGTGGTCCAATGTGAAGTTGTTTTAGTTTTCAATTCTCCGCTTTTGTCCATACTCTCGAATGATTCGTCAGCGTCAAGACCAATGCTTGATTTTAAACTTATGCTGTCTTCTACGTTTGAATCCGCTCTTTGCTGCTGCGCTTCTCGCCTAGGTAATGATTTCTCCGAATATTCTATATTTCCAAACGCGGCTTTTTTTCCAATCACTTGGACAGTGTCTGCGGATTTTAAAATGCGTATTATTTCTTGCTCGTCATTTTTCACCTTCTTTTCGAATTTCTCTTGCGACTCTTGCTTTTCGATATTTGATTTTATTTTGCCTATTCTTTGTTGTAATGGAACGCTAGGAAACTTCATCAACGAAGATCGCGAATCTTTCATTGTTGGGTCGCTTAAACGACCTTTCGACTCGTCTCCGTGCACTGCAGGCAATGAGGTCGATACATACAATTGGCTTACTCTTTGAGTCTCTTTAGTTAATTTTTTAATTAGCAACAACATTCTGATTAGTTGATAGAAGGTCATGGGTTCGCCGGGTAATGTATCTTTGAATGGCATTAACCGATTGGTTATAATTACACCTTTCGATTTTCCAAATTTGGTAAATAAATATTCCGGATTATTTTGATTCGAATCGTAACTAAGTGAACCAGTCGACTTTGCTATATACTGTTTTTCTTCCCTCTTTCTCTGAAACATACCTAATTTAGAGTTCCGACGTCTCCGACGCATAAAATCTTCTTGTTTTTCTTCTGATATTTCTTTTTGAAATTTGAAAGACTCCAACAAATACGGCGTACAGGAACGTGCTACCATCCGCGCTTGTTGACTATTTATCGGTTCATTTAGGCGAAAATCTTTTACAAAATAAATTCCACAGTCCACAAATATATCCTGATCGGTTAATATTGGCTTTTCGATGATCGTAGACGAAAAATAGGTTTTCATCTGAGGCGGACGAATGGATAGTTTTGAAGGTTTCACTATAAGTCCTCCAATATCTTCAAATTCGAATGTATTTCTGCCTACGTGCTCTTCTACGCTTCTCTTAAATTCATCCATGCTTTTATAATGATGTTGCCATGATTTGTCCTGTCGAACTATTTCTTCCTCTTCAAATACTTCGTAATGACAAGCGATTGGCTCATCCCAATAACAAAGATGTTCAGGCAGAAGAAATATCATCACAAAAAGTGGATTTTCTGGCTCGATCTCTTCCGTTAGCATTTCCTGTTTCGGATTAATACTCGACATACGAAATGAATTATTCCGATGATATGGACGTGAATTCAAAGTAGAAAAACACTCAGCTTTTTCAATAGCCAACTGTTTATCTGGATTATGCGAAATCATACTGATATTGCCGTTATTTAAACAGAATTTCTTTGGTTTTTTTACGAAACTCAATTTATATATACCGCCTAATATCGTAAATTTCTTTAGATTTATCTAAAAATTTGATTTGATACGAGGCGACGTTAAGAGGGATCGAATTATTCAAATAATATTTTAAAGATTAAGTTACCTCATCCGTATTCAAATTTAATGTTTGAGGATGATATGCGATATCTAAATAGTGTTGAAATTGCTTGTTTTCCTCGTCAAAGAAATCGTCCGAGACATCTGGATATTCATCAGGCTCAATAGCTTGAGGTTTAACGTGACCTTTGCGCAATCGTTTAAGTTGAATTTTTTCCAAATAAGTCTGATATCTGTCTTGAATCATCTCTTTTATAATTCTTTGGAGATGCGCTTGCATTTTAAGTTCATTTAGCAAAGACTCGCGTAAATCTTAAAGCAAGAGAGAAAAATCATTCAAGTACTTGAAGTAATTATCGTGATGTTCTCTATAAAATCGCTTAAGCTTGGAAGCGAAAGTATTTACATTGAAATCAGTGCTTAAACGTTTTTCATTTATCAAAGGCCTCTTTCACTCTCTTTTTTTTGTGCATGTATTGACTGTTGTTGAAAACGTGCCTCTCAAAATTTCATTTCGTTAAATTCTCTTTTCCTTTAATTTTTTTCTTGTTTATAGCAAATTGTGATTTAAATGAAATTAACTCACATTTACAAAGCAATTTTTATAGAAAAAAAAAAAAAATAAAAGAAAATACGTTCCCAAAAAATACGTGTAAAAAAAAATTCGTGTAAAAAGAGCATTAGGTTTAAACAATATTAAAAAGTTCTTGCTAGAGTTCACTTAATTTATTTCGTGCTTACACATTTTAATTAATTAAATGTTTTATAAAAAATAACTTCTATTTTGGAAAAAGGGAATTAAGGGAATAAAGGGAAAAGGGAAAAAGGGAATTATATCTGAAATTCATAAAATTAAAAATCGTGTTAAAACAAAATAATTTGGGTAAAAAAAGCAAATTTTTTTCTTTTGAACTCGTGTTAAATCAAATTCGTGTAAAAAAAATCGTGTAAAAAGAGAATTAGGAGTAATTTCATCTAACCTTGTATGCCGAAATTTAGATTTCCCGTCTCGGTGACAAATTTAAAACTTTTCGCATTTTCACTTAAATGATCGAAATTCGTATGAATTGCTTGTAGGGTCATATTATGTTCCAATATTCCAAACGGTATATGCAATATTAGTTTTGATTCATATAAATGAACCAATATTCGTGGTTCGCTATAAAATAGAAATTGGAAAAGAAAAATGCAACTAAGCATTGATTTTCTTTTTAATTTACAAAACTTTGCAAGTAAATAACTTACTGTAGAAATTCAAAACGTATAGGAACATTTTTAAGACCCCATATATGAATATCACAATGATCGCATGATAGTCTGTATTCACAACTTATAGCATCCAGTGACCTTATGTATAGAACGAGAAGAGAATTCCTTTAAAAAGCTAAATAAGAAAATTATTACAGTCCTCTTAAGCTTAATTTTGACCACTAACTTAAGCATATATATATTTATATATACAAATATATATACATATACACCCAAATCTCTTTTTACACGATTTTTTTTNATTTTAGATATCTTACTAGCATATCCAAGTAGCTTAAGTACGTAGCGACAGATCATGAATAGCGTAGATTTTACGTAGATTACTTTAGTAAAACTACTTGTTTTCGCAAACGAAAAGGATATTTAGGAATTATCAAAAATTTTACTGTATTGAGCTCGGGCGCAGAGTACTCGTGGTCGGGATTCGCGAATCAACTCCCCTTGCTGTTAACAAATCCTCTGCTTATTAACAACTTGAAAAGTTGCCAGGCACTCCTTTCAATCTGAAATTTTTATTAATTCTTTCGGAGAATTTTTCTTAACCTTAGGTAACCTTAGGTATTAGGCTTAAGGTATTAGCTTAAGCTTCTTTTGGCTTTTATTTATTTTTAATTTATTTTTGTCCAAATTTCTTTTTCTATAAAAAAGAGTTAGTATTTCCCTAAGATCGAATATTTAATTCAAATTGATTTCCTGTTTAACTTTCAGTTTATTACTCATTGCCAATGGTCTAGAGCCTCTATGTATTTAAATCAGTAGAGAATTAGATTAATTTCCACATATTGTTTCGTAGTTTCTTTTCTTGTAAAATTTAACGTAATGTTTAATACTTTTTCCTTTCTACTCTATGTTAAACATTAAATTTTCACTAGTTTTCTGATCAATTTTAATTTCGTAGATTATATTATTCAACTCGAACCTAAATCAGTTCAATGAGTTTGCCTTCGCTTGCCAAACTTAAGGGAAGCAGGGTTGCAGTTAATATCATTGATTGCATTTGTTGCTGCTAATCTGTGGCAAGCATAGCAGATTGTCAATCATTCTTACAACGCTGTGATTGATTCTCCTATGGCAAGATGCCACGTTTATGTAACGAACAAAACTAAAATATTTTCAACTTTAAATTTTTCGTTTTTATATCTTTATCGTATGTCATTGATAATGAAATTCTTGTACCGCGAGCAACATTTCAACACTTTTTAAACCGAAAAGTTTTCATATGTATTATATGTATGTATATTATATAACCTATTGCGTATATTATAAGAAATCAAAGAAATTTTTTAAAAATTTCATACTATACTGAGACTTCCATTCTATGTTTCTTCATTTCTGAATCAAATTCTTGGGCAAATTTTGAAAGTACTTTAGGTGTTTATCTTTAGCTAGCTAATCAAACTTGTCTAGTCTTGAATTGAAGCCAAATTTCAACATTACATATATCCAAAATTTTGATGANATAAAGTCTAAAACTAATTAAAATAAATGAGTTCATTAAATTAATTAAGTTTATGGACTCTTATTGGCTGATAATGATTGCGATAAACATTCAAAATGTTCAGTTAACATTTATTTAAAAGATCATAAATTTTAGATATGTTTCAAAGTCATTTTTAGTCATTCCAACTACTGAGCCGATAATATTAGAATTTCCGATTTTTATCACTGCTCCTTCAGTAAAATATAAGTTTTCGTGTTATTTCAATAAAAGAAACAAGAGAAAGGCCATATAGACACACGGACTGATTTGACCAAATTAACGGGTTGCCGCCGCATTTGGAAATCTAAACTTAAGTTTAAGCTCTTCCTATTCCTCAATAGTAAATGTAAAAATAGTTTTTGTCACTTAACTCACTTCATGAGAGTTTCCTGAGCAATTAATATTCTATAAGTGTGACGATCAATATAATCCATTATTTCAATGGCAATAGATTTCTTCATTTCTCGAATATCGTATATTAACCGCCTTGATGCCTTAGCTCTTTCACGATCATTCTCCAAATACAGTTCAATCCGACGCATAATTTTTAATGAATCGTCAACAAATTGGAATAACTCTTTCTCGAAAGTTGGCCTCTTATTCACCGCTCGATCTATTGCTGTCCTCTTCACAAAATCCTGACTAAGCAAATAGTGTTCATCGGGTTTTAAAGAGTGACAAATATCATCCCGAGCATTGCAAACTTCTGCATATCTCGCTTTCGTATAGAATTCTGATATATCTGCTAATTTATAAGGTTTTGGATAAGGATCGCTTTCGACATAGTCACGCCAATTATCCGCAACCAATTGTAAATCATCGTTTAACTCTTTTGCCTTAAAGGCATCTTAAGCGATAAAAGATGTTAAGAGATAATATTAAAAGAAATGAAAATGAATTTTGAAATAAATAGATTTACCTTCGATGAAGCCGACGCAAATTCTCAATTCAATCAATCGTTGCGCATATTTAAATTCTTGCGCTCTAATATCATCTAATTTAATTAATGCATATTTCTTGAGAGGAATAACTGCCGAACGAATTTTTTTCATGCTTTTCTATTTCTTTTTGTTGTTTTTGTTGTTGTTCTTGTTGTAGTTGTTTTTGTTGTTGTTTTGTTTAAGAGATCACAATATTACAAAAAACAAAAAAAAAAAAGTTTAACAAAACACAAAAGTAAAACGCAACACAACACGCACAGGTCTGCAGTTCAAAAATAATTAAATTATTTTTAAATAAAAATTCAATAGAAAAATTTATAAACTTTGACAGCAAATATTTATCACAGCATGCTACGTACACCTTATAAAGCAATTATTAGGTGTTAAAGTGGAGTATTTTTTTTTTTTTCAAAAGCTATCTGCAGTTGATAGAAAACAGTCACTAAAAAAAAATAACGTTTTATTGCAGTCATTTCCGTTCACGCTATTTGCCCGTCTACCTTTCTCCCTGTTTCTCTCTCTCTCTCTCTCTCTCTCACTCTCTCTATTTCTCTCTCTTTCGACACGTCTTCTAAGTGCGTAAATTTAGGATTGACTTTTTTTCTGCACATTTGATTTTTGAAAAAATTGAAATATATTATGGGGGAACCCATAACTAATCAATTATTTTTTTAAACAAGTCATCGCAAACGACGATGATTACATAAACGACTAAAAATGTCATTTCATAAAAACATTTTGTCTATGAATGCAAAATAATTGATTAGTTATGGGTCCCCCTAATATATATATATATATATACATATATACATGAGATAAAAACATTGAACTAGAATTTTTGCCTTTCAATGCAATTTCCTTTGGTAAAATGTACAAAAGATTAGAAATGACGATAATGTTGTTGTATCAAAAATACCAGATTGTAAAGCTTTAAAGAATGGATCCGAAATTGAAAACTTTTTTCATTTATATTACAGTTTAGCGTAGTGGTGCGTCGTCAAAAAACATACCTATTCATGTTCCCAAGAGCAGATAAATTCCGTCCATTTTCTTCGACAAGGAGTTATCCTTAGACATTTGCTACCCGGACAAACTTTTAAAATAGAAAAGCTTTTTTCCTATTTTGTCACCTGTTTGGCCTCATCTATTGATGGCTGCAAAACCGACCTCGTTTGTTATTTTAATTAAAATGAAGGCGTATTTGTTAGGGTATTTGTTAGGGAATCAAGATAAAATTTTACTGCACTGTGCACTGTGTGCTTTAATAAATTGTTATTTATTCTGTAAACGGCACCCAGAANACCAATACTATCGTAAATAAAATAAATCGTTTCAGTTTCCACGAAAGTTATAGAATGAGTTTCAGATCATGTTTCGTTCCCTGCTTAAGAGCCTATGTTGACATTTCTCGTTTCTTTATTTTCTCATTATATTTTCGGCAAACACCAAATTCTCAACTTTTCGGATCGTGAAACATATTTGTCGTAAGATTGTTGCAGAGAAGGAACTCTTCCATTTCCTTCTGTGGTCTTTCTCATTCTTTATGGTATTTCCGACAGACAAAGAACACGCGTTCAGTGTCTTCCATGGATTTGGAAAAACTACAAAATGGGTCCTGTTTTATTTTAAATCTATGTATGTATGTTTTGCAACAATCATGGCCGCTTGTTAATTGTGTTAAATAAAAGTCAAGCTCATCTTGCTGCCTAGTGAACAAGTCTCGCAAACCTGGTATGAGCCGGTGCGTTTATCTACCCTTGCTCCCCATACTCCAACGCTCCTGCCGATCCCCACTAGTCGGCAACGTGCCAGCTGCCTGGCCGCGTCAGCAGGCAAGCTGTGAAATTCAGGTCTATATATGCCTTCTTTAGCCCGCAGCTCGATTGCTATCATCTTCCGGCGCTGGACGATATGCGCAAGAAAGCCTTAGCTTACAGAGCCAATACGCTGTGTGTATGCCTCTTGTATATACCGGCGTATCGTCGAGCACCTTTTCCCACACGGCAGAGTCATCGTCGCAGTTATCACTTCTGCTATAAGTTTTCTACGATCTTGCCTAGGGCCTGGCAAGTTTGGTAGTGAACGCGCCAGTGAGTTTGCTATTTCCGCTGCCTTTTCGTTCTTGTACTGCAGGTGCCTTTGAAATGATAGTTTGCAGTCGATCATCGCTGCTGGGTGTCTTGTGGCGTCTTATGACTATATCCTAGTATCTCCCACTTTGTAGCTTTCTCAAGCTTCTTTCTTGAATAGGGTTTTTCTTCTGCCAAATTTAAATGCACTGATTGCAGCCATCTTTTAATCATGTTGGTGGTTTTATTCGCTGTAGCGGTAAATTCCTCTTAAGCCTTTGCATAGTGTGGGGCGGAATTTCGTGCCAGTAAAGTAGCGAACCACTACATGAATAAGCTAAGGTGGGAGTCTTCTTTCCCTGTAAAGCAGCTACGACACAGTTGTGTGTATGTGTGTATGTGTGTGTGTGTGTGTGTGTGTGCCTGTCATTAATTATTTTGTTTAAGCCACGAATTGCATATTTTTAAAACTAATCTTCTTTGCTTTCTATTAAAGGGCTTCCACTGCAAATAATTAATTCCATGATAAGTGATTTAATTTAAGTTTGTGGTCGAATTAAATTAATAATAAATAAATTGATTTTCTAAGCAGCTTATTCGCAAATACAGTGCATTTGCATATCTGCAAGGTAATCAAATGCATCAAATACTTATTATTTTTATTATTAATAATAGCAAAATGAAAAATTGCAGGAAAGTTTCAATTAAATCGAAATAGTAGATAAATTTTTAATTGATAACGGATTACAAAGAATATATGGAGTGAAGCAAAATTTTGTCAAATTTTTCTAAAGAGAAACTTTTACATCCACACTATATATTAATCATTCACTTGCGTAGTCTCTTTGAAAACTGCAGCAATCCGTCCAACACTTTTGCAAAAAATTTGATGTGTTTTCTATAGAACATCGAAATTAGGCCGATACGTTGTGTGTATGTAGTTATAATTTTGATTTTGCTATATTTTTTAAATTATAATAATTGTGGTATGAGGGTATATTAAGTTTATGCAGATGTATACAACATCTGGAAGGACTTTATTGTCTTTTTATGACATTTGAAAGAGAAAATGATGTCATGCATAGGCCATGCATAGGCCATGCATAAGCGGTGCATAGTCCATGTTTGGATTTCGCTACAATTTCCTTTTTTTCTTTTTATAACACGTGGACAACTCGCACCCAGTTTTGATCATTTTTGACTTCTTAATCTAAATTTTGAGAGTAAGCGTAAAGTGCAAGTCTTGATAATCGGCGAAAGAGCGGATAACCAAACGTAACCAAACTGTATTAACTATCTTAAGCCAAACATGATTTCATTTTATCTTATAAACGGAATGAACAAAATGCTACAATTGCATCCTTTGCCGCCGATAATATGAAAATATGTAATACATAATAGTAGTAATTAATAATGAATAAAGAGGAAAAGTTTTTTACCACATTAAAATCATTCGGGGAATATAATTTATTGGCATATGCATGATAAAAAAAAAAAAAAAANTTTAAGTAATAATAGCCCACACAATGATAAGACAAAATCTAAAAGTATCACAGCTAGGGGATCTTAATTTATTATTAGACTTTAATCAAACTCTCTTACCGAAGATGTACTCTGCAGAGAGAGAGCGCGAAGTCATTATGTTCATTCAATTTTCTCTTTGGTAATATTCACAGAAATGCTTGTTTTTTTTTTCACTCTTCTTTCACTTTCCATGCCTCTTAATAAACGTGAATTATCTACGAGATGATTTTTTTTTACTCTTACGTATGACATATTTTAAAAAAAAAAATTTATAGCATGCAATAAATAAAATTTTTTTTGTCTCCTCATCTAAACTTTATGCATAAGCAGATTTTGCAGAGTTTGTTACCGGATTGTGGACCATAATTCTTTAAGAGAGAATATTACTCTTATATCCATTTTTGGCGAAGAAGTATTTGCGTGTAATTAAGAAATATTCATTTCATGCTTACTCTGTACCCTTTGCAAAAGCAAATTCGTATTCGTTCTACATTAAAAAAATATATGCGATTTAAGGTCTACTAGAAAAACAATAAAATAAAACTAAACGTGTTGCGTGTACACCCGTACAATCAAATTTTCATTTTGTCCATTGGTGTATAAAATATATTAGAAATCCTTTTTAACGCTTTTTATCACATTCTTGCTTAAGTTCGATGTGATTCCGTATGCTTTACGTAGCGGATTCAATTATCTCGACAATAATTTAATTCATAATAACTTGTAATGTTAACTTTACAAAACGAAAATCGCAATATTATTAAAGGGAGTTCTGTCTATCCGTCCATGTTTTAGTTTGTTTTCTTTTTCGTTTCATTTTTGTTTCGCTAGCTAAGACGATACATTTTAAGAAATAAAATTGCAACTAAAGTTGAGATTAAAATTTTCTTTTTTCTCACAAAAAGCCTTCCTATCACAATTTATTTGCACTCTATATGAANTTATATTTATTATTATCTTTATTAATCCGCTTTAAAAGTGGCGCCTGCTTAGGGCATTTTTGCGCAAACTGAATTCATTAAAGCGTGAAATTTTTTGGCATAATTATACACATACGCAGCATGAATTTTGAATTTACATAAAGAATTATTTCTCAATCATTGCACCCTTAATTCGTAAAGTCCCGATTATTCGCGCAGATTTGCAGCGAATTTCAGTTCTTTCTGACTGTTATGACAACAATTGGCTATCAAACCGGTGCTTGACAGTATTGTTGGTAGAATTCGCACACAATTTTCCGACCATTTATTTCTGATAGCTTTCAGTAAAATGCTATTTTTGAAAATCTTTTCACCGCATTTGTTTTTATATATGATTACTATGCGTGGGATAGCCAAATTTCTAGCCCACAAATTTTTCATTTGCTTATGCATAAGCAGTATATCGAATGGGTTGGTTAGCTTCTACGATGCTATGTGTGTCTCTTGAGCACCATATGTACAGTCCAAGCTGTATGTATTTGCTGCCGAGTACTTATTATTACTATTGCTAGTTATATATTCCCAAAGTGGAACTGTCGCAGTTGCAGTTTTTGCTGCAGCAGAATATCCGTAGTGTGAATCTTTCATGTGGCTGCTGGGAACGGTCCTTAGGGGAGTTTCGTGGTGGCTGAGGTTGCCCCTAAGATCGCGGGAACATTAAATATTTGAGGCATTAGATAGGCCTCGCCCCCGCCAGAGGGAAGAACATGCCATGTGTCCACATGTCCTTGATCTGGAACTGCACCGGAACCTTCCTGTTCTCTGTGGGGCGTGAGTGACGCTTTCTCAAGAAAAATTTTGCAACTTCCGCTATCAGTGTGCAGTTTTTGCTGCAGCAGAATCTCCGTAGTGTGAATCTTTCATCTGGCTGCTGGGAACGGTCCTCAAGGGAGTTTCGTGGTGGCTGAGGTTGCCCCTAAGATCGCGGGAACATTAAATATTTGAGGCGTTAGATAGGCCTCGCCTCCGCCTGAGGGAAGGACATGCCATGTGTCCACATGTCCTTGATCTGGAACTGCACCGGAACCTTCCTGCTCCCTGTGGGGCGTGAGTGAAGCTTTCTCAAGAAAAATTTTGCAACTTCCGCTATCAGTGTGCGACGCAAATGATGCTAACCGTGAGCTACATAAATTTTTGCAAAGAATACACTGACACCTTACCAAGGTTAAAGCAGAAGGCCCTCTATGATAGCAGAGCGACATAGAAAGTTTTGCAACTAGGCAGGAGGCTACACTGTTGCCCTAACAATAATAAAAATTAGAAAAATAGAAAAATTGCTAGACGTTGTAATAAAAAACATGATATATTCGCAACCCTAAACCGCATGGATTTTAAACGCTGCGACCAATTGTGGTAAATAGTAACATACACGTACACATTTACGTACATCAGTGTAGATTTTGTATCTTGATAGTGGCCATCGTGGTTATTGATTGATAAATTTTGTGCACTCTTTGCATGCATTCAGCTCTGACTTGAATAAATTAAAAAAGGTTCCAACTGTTAAACAAATAAATATTTATTTAATATATTATATATTTTATTATATTAAATATTTATTTTTATATATTAAATTTTTATTTAATATATTAATAATATTTTATAATATTACTGAAAATCATTTTTCGAGAAAAAAAAAACAAACAAACAAATGAGGAAAACATCAAAATATTTATAAATTTGTAAAACTTTACTGTGGAGACTTTTGTTTGCAGACCTCCTATAACAATGAGGAAGAATTTGAAATAGAGAGATAAACTAATGGAATTTCTCAAAAATTTTCTTCTATAATTTAGACCAAAAAAAAAAAAAAAATTAATATAATAATTAATTGGAGATTATTCAGCGTTTAGTTGACTATTTGCGTAAAACCTAACCTATAAACATTTATTAAGCACGTAAAATACAAGCCAAGTGTACATAAAATCATATATAAAAACTCGAACTTCAACTCTATTGTATTTTCCTAACATTTGGATTTCCTGCCATTCCTGGATTGCGTATTGTAAAGCTAGCTGGTTAGCATTTTTGATACACATTTTTAGTTTCATAGATGAGTTTTTTTAATTAGCATGTGGTGTGGCTTCGAAAGCCGCAAATACCGCAATACTAATGAAAATCTTTCCAACTTTTGCTAGAACGTTACTAACATCATCGGTATATCTAAACGTATACTAATGCCACAATTCTTTTTTGTTTTTGTTTTTTTTTGTTTTTTTCGCCACATAGCTCTGGCGTAACCGTATCGTTGATACAATTTCAAATCATGATGACCGCATCATAGTCGCTTCACTATATTATATTTATAAAAATACGTTTTTTTCCATTTTTGCTTTGAGATATTTTCGAATTTTAATTCAGCGTATTTAAGCTCTTAGAAAAATCTACATATTTGGAAAAGAATTTTACTTTCACATAGCGTTCGCGCTCTGTTTAAAGTAATTTAAACGACTTGCTTTTCATTTTTGAAAACTGACGATTAGCACAGAAAAGTGTAGGGAATTCTTAGTCATTACGAAGAAATACTTTGTTGTAGTTGTCTTTTTTTCCGAGATCTAAGCGTAGACTCAAAAGTGTCTTTTTCTAATTTTCAATCAGCAGGCATTAAGTTGCTCTCCACACGTGCTGTAATACACAACAAGTCTCTTTGAAGAAAATTTTCGGATTCGTCGATTCCAGCAGCGGTATGGTATCAACCAATAAAGAAGAACAAAAATATTCTGTCATAATATTTTATAGACTCGCACAAGTTGGAGGACGTTGAGTCATTCGCAGACCTAGGCGTCCTCTTTGATCGTAGGCTACGTTTCAATTTGCACGTTGAGTTCTCGATAAGCAAAGCTAGGTCCGCTCTTGGTTTCATCAAGAGGTGNTGTGTGTGTGTGCTAACAAAGGCGAATGAATTAATGTCTTCTTGTATTTTATAAATTTCTTCTTTTGTCAACTTTATGTAGATCGTTTTCTTTTTTCGGCGAACTTTCATTCGCATTTATTGATCATTTTCGTTTGTAGAAGCTTTTGACGAATGTGGAAGAGGAAGCTTAAGAGGAAGTAGAAGCTTTTGTCGAATGTTTAAGAAGTTAACTGCAAGAACACCTTTTCAATAATCGTATTGGTGTTAGTACTAGTTTTTCAAGGATTCCAAGGATGAATAGGATGCTGTTGGAAGATCGTTTCCATTTGTAAACGAGTTTTTATAAAACATAGTTTCATATACATATATATGATCAAGATTTCGATTGCAAAAGTATTTTCAGTATTAATCGTAGAAGTGGTTGCAGGCGACTATGTCGTTACTGATGTACTTTTAGGAAAATAAATCTGGTCATCTGGTCTGGGGCTCTCTAGTTGTTGTTAATAAAAATACTCTTTAGAATATGTTTATATCGATTGAATTCACATCGAAACATAACATATCACATAGTGTGCAGAGAAGCAGTTATTTGTAATTTTCCTTCATATACAAGGAAAAGCATTTGGTTTGTTCTCAACCTGCATGAGGTTATACGATCATGTGTTTTTGAAAAAAGAAAAGAAAATGGAAATGCCTTTCCTTGTCANTTATTTTAATAAATTGCGAGAAGTCGATATATAAAAACCTTCTAACAAAATATTTATAGAAGCAACCGATCCAACATCCGATCCGATCCGTTTGCTTCTCTTCCCCCCTATGAAAATAGTTCGCTTCTGTTGTCCTTATCTTCTCTTGAGAAACGTAGATTTGTTCTTGGCGCTTGCTTCGTAATCAAAGTAATAAATAGTGCTATTGACCCACCATCATTACTTGGCGAAATAAGTTTTAATGTCCCTAACCGCTTCTCTAGGCACTTTACCTTGGTTAAGGTTAGTCAATGTAAATATAACTATGAGTTGTTTAACCCGCTCAGAGTTGTTTGCAAGAACCTAAACGACGTCTATCACCTTTTTTCATTATCGGACACTTTAAAGCCCATTAAAGCAACATTGCTTAATACACGAGACTTACCGATGTCGTACTTAAATTAGTTGTTAACCCTAAAAAGTCATTATGACTCGAAAATGAATTGTTGTTAACTATTATCGGTTGTCGAGGTTATGCATGTTTGCGATGGCTTAGGGGTTCATTTGCAACTAGGTTCTGTACCGGTTGTGGGTGTGGCTCTGTGCTAATTGTGTACAAGCCTTTTAAAGACAAACTTAAGTCTAAACTTAAAGAAGGTGGGAAGTGAAATGTCTACAAGATGAAGGCCGTAATTGAGGAACAAGTAAGAAAATTATATCCGGTCGTGACCAAATCTTTTGCACCCATTTTTTTTCTTTTTTTCTTTCTTTTCTTTTTTCCTTCTTATTTGTTTTATTGCACTTATACTAAGTTTTTTTAATAATAATTAATTTAAGATTTACTTTAAGAGTCATTTGAACTCGACTGTCATTTGTTTTAGTTGAGTTTCTGTATAAGTGGAATAAATAAATAAATAAATAAATAAATAAATAAATAATTTCAGATTCTAATAAGTTCAGTAGCAGCTCAGCGGCAGGAAGGAAATCGTTTTTTCTGTAAAATTGATAGAAATCAAAGTATTTAGCCAAAAATACTAATCGCGGTGAAATGAAAATTCTTGCTCCAATGTTAGCTATAACGTCAGGACATAATATATCGCCAGTCTGAACAAGGCAAGCTTTTATGATACTGCGATACGTTCGGGAATTTTTCATATAGTCCGCTTTGTATCCTTTGCAGTTGGGTTTTTGTAAAGCTACAAAGGTTGAACTAGCCTCAGCTATAAGGCTTCTAAGGATAGGATCATCGAAAATAAATTCGGGCTGTAAGAAGTGAATGTTAACCGGTTTTGAAGTAGGTCTCTTCGGCTCTGTTGTTAGATGCTACCCTGATTTAATTGTTTTTGTTAACAACTTGTTGCTGTTGTCGATAAATTTCAGCCATTTTTTGTATACGCGACATACGAACTTTCAGCTTTAAACTAACTGACTAAGAATTAATGTTTGTGCTCTGTTTCTTGTTTTCCTTCACTACATTTTGTTAATGCATTTCCGTTCCACAAGCAAGATTGGAGCTTCTTTTCATTGACGATTAAAGCCGCAATTAATGGAAATTGAAAGCAGCGGTCTTAGTACGACTCTAGAATACTCGCCATGCCACCGCAGGATAAACGTACAATCCGATGTACATGTGTGTACTTACGACATCGAAATTTTCCCGTAAGTGGTCGTAGGTATTGTGTAGTGAACACACCTGTCTGAACTCGTATCCTTTGTCAAAGTTTGGACGACTGGCAGCAACAACTACTCGTCTACTACTCGTAGCACCAACACGATAGTTTTTCTAACATCAAGAACAATGAGTTTTGCTCAAAACGGACGGACAGATTTTGTTGCCCGACCAATACGGAAGGTTGTCGTTTTTGCATCATATCGTTACTGAAACCATTGACTCTATCGTAAAATCGGATCGCTGTGAGAAGGCGACAATTAAAGCTTTAAGAAACAATTAATGCCACACGCTACTAACGGCAATTAATCGCTTTCAACGTTTCCCTATTAAAAAAAAAAAAAAGAAGAAAAAATTACGAAAGTGTCAAGAAAAGACGAGGAGTAATTGTTTACAAGTCATCTGTCCATCCATTCGCAAAATAGGTTTATTGCTGGTCCATTCGGCCCACTCATCAGTGTTGGCTCCGTCCGATTGCTGTTCACTCGTAGCAGGTTATTTCGTACGAAAATATCCAAAAATAGCTCGATGGCTAGTTTGCCTCAAGGGAGCCACAACTATTTTGCTGCGGCAACCACAAATTGTCAGAAAGGGGGCAAAAATGCATAGCTAGTGATGAAAGGGTTTATACCTGATAGGCGTTGAAGCAAACTTCATTGCTGATGACATGAATATGAAAAAAATGCATCGAACGCTGTAGACTCCTTAAGATGACTATGAACGGTCTCACCTTACCGCGAAGACTGATAAAAATTTGGACACGGATTAAGGCGAATTTGAATTCCCTTCACAACAAAAATCCGGATAGAATGTTTGATACGTTTTTAAAGAGAGATTGGAATACCAACCACATGGACAAATTTATAACCCGACTGTTACATATTAAGATTTAAAACGGAATCTATCAGAGAGCGTAGGTTTCGAGCAATTTTCAATTTTCTTAAATTTCCTTACATTGCTTAACAAATATATAGAGGATCTAAGGATTCATAGTCTGAACATTTTTGCCAAAAAAAAAAATCTTCCAGAGGACGGTAGATAGAAGATAATCGGATATCACAAACCGCACGACAAAACTTATTATTATAATTTTTTGTTTAGGGTTTTGCAGAAAAATGAATGAAAATAAAAATATTTTTTTTTTTTCTTACATAATTAATTCACAATTTATCCAAAAATGTAATAAATAAATGTTATAGCAATGGATGTTTAAGTAAATAAAAAAGAATTAGAAAATTCATTAAAATAATTTAAAAGACAAAAATAAATTAATAGTGAAATGGAACGCCCACTACATGATGTCTGTTCAATTTTCTTACTTTATTGCATTCATCAAGAAAATGATGAGAATGAAGAGCTTAATACTTTCACATAAATTAAAATTATATTAAGAAATTAAACGAGGATTTCGTCCCTTATCTTAAGTATTAAAGTATTAAAGTATTAAAGTATTTTTCCCCCATTTATTATTAATTAAAAAGAAAATTAATTATACAAAGGATTTCTAAAAATTTTTATTCTACTGAAAATTAAATAAAATGACAAAATTTTAATGAAATAGGATTAAATCAAATACACGCATACACTACTGTTATAATTGATAATTATTGAGATAATTATATGTCGCTAATAATATTTTGTTTACTAATTAGCATAATGAGTTATATAAGGATATCATTTTCAATTATAATTGCAAGCGCATTTATATTATACATAACATTATATATATATATATATATATTTATATATATGTAGATGTATGTATGTATATATACCTATATATTTATAGTAATATAAAAATAAATAAACATTTAAACTAAATGGTGAATAGTATTTTATTCACTATGAAGAAGAGGACATGAGGTAAAGACGTTTTCTTAGCTTATCAATAAAAGATGAGCGAATCGAAATTGCCTTTAAAGAGTTTCCCCACTACAACATTTCTTCAATAATCAAATTAAATTTTTCAAATTGTTGCCTGGGGTAATGAAAGGATGACACTTTAGAAAATTTTGCCTTCCAATTACATTGAAGAACTTCTGTAAAAAAAAAAAAATTTGTTTCTTGTTTTTCACAATCCAAACTCTGTGCTTTTTTTATTTGGTTGATTATGTACGTTTTGCGCGATCTTCGCAAGTTAACACCTTTTGTTTGGAAAAATTGATCAAAACACCAGCAAGTTTCCGTAATACTCGTCACAAGTTGCACGAATGCAACTAAAAGGCGTGTGGTAATTACCGTCACGCCTAGATAACCAACGAGAAAAATCCTTTCTATGGGACTAAACTGAGTATAGATTTCTTCTATGCTTTCTTACTTCTCGTGCTTTGCTTCTCGTCGCATCAATGGAGGCGGAAGAAAAAAAGTTAGTCTTCCCTTTTCCTTGTCTCATTTTAAGTCAAGACATCTGTCAGGTTTCTTATATTATCCTAATCCTGGATTTCATATAAAATGCATAACATTATGCATAATACGACCATATTTTCTGCTTACAACAGTTATTTCATTCTATGCTTCTCAGTCTTTTCTATTCTTTTTAAACAAAACAAAGTGAGTGCAAGAAATAAAAAAATTATTACAACATTAGCATTACAACCGCTTCGTCCCTCCTCTCTTTTTATCTTACCTTAGCAAGGAATATCTTAATAACTTGTCTTAGTGAATATTTGCATACACTCTCCTATTTATCTTTTCTAACCAGGTACGAAAATAGCCTGCGTAAGACTACCATAGACAAAAAGATATGAGCTTTTCATATATTGGCCAGTGGTCGCCAATTCACGTCACGTCAAGCGAAAATCATATAAAAACAAAAAGAGAAAGAGCGCAGCTGAAGCGAAATTTGCACGAACGTACGAACTGAACGGGAACAAAAAAAGTGTGAAAAGAAAATTGTTAGAAGTAAGTTGTAGCGGGTTTTCTTTTCGGGGTATACTGAGGGTTACCCAGGAAGACTCTCTCCAAGCATAGTTTTTGTTCGTTCCGAAAGACTATTTTTCACGTTTTAGCCGTATCGCGAGATTCTCTGGCTGCTGTANTCATGTGTTTTTGAAAAAAGAAAAGAAAATGGAAATGCCTTTCCTTGTCACAATAGATTGTCGAACGTTAAGTTACATTGCTGCAGGTTAGATTTCGCCAGCAATGATGTCTATAGAGCTAGAGCCAACTACTCTCTACCTCTGGAGCTAAATTTGCTTATCATAATAGATTGCCGAACGGTGACTTATAGTACTGCAGGTTAGATTTCGCCTGCAATGATGTCTCTAGAGCTAGGACCATCTACTCTCTGCTCCTGAAGATAGATTTGTTTTTCACAACGGATTGTCGAACTTTGCCTTGTATTGCTGTGGGTTAGATTTCGCCAGCAATGATGTCTATAGAGCTAGAGCCAACTACTCTCTGCTCCTGAAGATAGATTTGTTTTTCACAACGGATTGTCGAACTTTGCCTTGTATTGCTGTGGGTTAGATTTCGCCTGCAATGATGTCTCTAGAGCTAGAGCCATCTACCCTCTACCTCTGGAGCTAAATTTGCTCATCATAATAGATTGCCGAACGGTGACTTATAGTGCTGCAGGTTAGATTTCGCCTGCAATGATGTCTCTAGAGGTAGAACCATCTACTCTCTGCTCCTGAAGATAGATTTGTTTTTCACAGCGGATTGTCGAACTTTGTCTTGTATTGCTGCAGGTTAGATTTCGCCAGCAATGATGTCTCTAGAGCTAGAGCCAACTACTCTCCATCTTGGAAGCTAAATTTGCTTATCATAATAGATTGCCGAACGGTGGCTTATAGTGCTGCAGGTTGGATTTCTTCTTCAAGCATGTCGCTAGAGCTAGAGCCATCTACTCTCTGCTCCTGAAGATAGATTTGTTTTTCACAACGGATTGTCGAACTTTGCCTTGTATTGCTGCGGGTTAGATTTCGCCAGCAATGATGTCTCTAGAGCTAGAGCCAACTACTCTCTATCTCTGGAGATAATTTTCCTCGTCATAAAAGATCGTCTAGCGTTGACTTACAGTCCTGCAGGTTGGATTTCTCCTTCAAGGATCCCTCTAGAGCTAAAGCCATCTACTCTCTGCGCTTGGAGCTAGATTTGTTTTTCATAATAGATTACCGAACTTGCCTTGTGTTGCTGCAGGTTAGATTTCGTCTGCAATGATGTCTTTAGAGCTAAAGCCAGCTAGCTGGAGTAAAGTAGTAGCGAAAAATTTTCGCCCAATAAAATAGAAAAAGTTCAACTTATGGAAATGAATTACATGTTCTTTAGAATTCAAATCCATTTAATTATTGTTGATAATATTTGGTTTTACTTATTTGATACAATAATAATAACAGATCACACTCTTCCGGTCACACCAAAAATGATATGTGAAGCTAGTCAGTCTTATATTCCATGCGTCCAAGTCCCTATCGCTAGATTTACCCATCAATTTTTACGGCTGGACTTTTCAAAATAGGATGCAATGGAAAAAAGACTTTCGTTGGTAAAGTTCGAGCAAAGCAAAAAATTCCATTTTTGTGCTATAAAAAAGTATTTGTGCTTTACATGA
>KK502893.1:56690-67174 GCA_000688735.1 Glossina austeni | reverse complement strand
TTGTTATGGCAGCAACAAATGATAGCATTGTCTCTCCAGACTGCTTATATGAATGCCTCGCAAAACAACATAGTTTTGCTTTTTATGTAAACTACACACATACACATATATATATATATATATATATCTATGTTTATATACACGTATCTTAAGTTTTATTGTTTTGTCATATATGGCATATTTCGCCCTTTTTTCTTGAAAGGCCAACAAAAAAGAAGAAAAAAAAAATTTCCATTTTTTTGTAAATCTTTTTAAGGTTAGACATATTTAGTGGAGAAGAGTGCTTCATAATCACCATCTACTTTATTCATTATATATGTATTTTACTTGAATCATTTTATATCATATAATTATATTATGTAATATTCTAGATAGTTCGCCTTGTCAGTGTTGTATGATCATGACATAGGTACATCCTTTGAAAAATGAAAAAGCAGAAAATTTAAGATGAATGTGAAAATTATTAAAATTATTAAAATATAAATATTTAATAATGAAATTTAAAAATCTTCTACGATGGAGTTTTTAATAAAATCTTAGAAAGCTTAGAATTTATTCTCTGACTAAACTCATAATAGGAATAAAAAAACAAAGTAAAATAAAGGGCTTTTTAAAAAAACATTGAGTTGGCGAGGCCTAAAGCTTATTGCTAATACATCGAACATAACATTACGCACTCAAGTTTCGTTCGTAGATTGTTTCCTTGGTGAGATTTATGAGAGAAGATTTATGACCATTTTTCCAGCAACATTTCAATCCCATCGCCATAAAGTTTTTGCGATCTATGAACAAAGAATTTAGCTTTCAAAAAACTTGACATTTCCAAAGTAAAATATATGATGCTTTCCATTAAAAACTTTCATCCAGACCTTGACATTAGTGGAATTAGTAAAATCGATCAAAATACTTAGAGTTGAACGTACCTTGGCTCACAACAACACTTTGTCATGTACTTCTAACCTTCAATCTGGTAGTTTTGCTCCTCCTCGCTTTCACCCCCTCCTCCACGGTTTGAACAGCGCCTAAGTCATGCACTTTTTCTAATTATCAATTTTTTTTTTAAAAGCTGCATAGTACACGTTTACAGATAAAAAATCGTTCGACTATATTCTCATATTCGGACTGGTAGTATACTCAACCTTTTTTACCATTTATTATATAATACCCAGAAATATTCAACAAAGATCGGACATAGCATAATGGTAAGTCAGTCGTCTGTCTATCCGTTTGTCCAGTGACTGTTAAAAAGCCCATGCCCGTTAAAATTGAAATACAAGAGTGCATTTATAAAGAGGCGTGTCCCCTGAATCGCAACCGACTCGCATCGTGAACTACTTGCTATAACTTACAGTTCGCGGCAGATATTAAATACGAAACTTTGCGCAAGTGCTTAGTAGTGTCAAGATCCCCAAGAAAATTGTTGCTATCGATCTACAACCATGCTAGCAATCAACGAAACACTTTGTAAATTTCACAGTCGTCAAAGAAAAACAAGCTCCGAGTTACTTTACTTTATGTCTTTTCGTATAGCAAGAAACCTCACAGATTATTGAAATGGAAGAAGACGGACTGACGATCAATTGATCGTGAATCTTGTTTATTATTATATATGTAGATAAAAAAAAAAGACTGAATACTTTTTGGATGACCGACTGATATGCGTACATAACGTTAGGAAATACATTTCCATATCGTTTTAGAAATCGAACGGCAAACTAAGTTTACATAGAAAGAAATTTCCAATTCTAAGTAGAGAATGTGAAAGATTCGTTTTAAAAAGTAAGTCCTTTTTCTATTTCTCTTCGAATATAATGCAATTATTTAATTATAAAAAAAAAAAAAAAAAAAAANGTGGACAGCTTAAGAAAAGATACGATTTCCTGTTGGTTAGAGGCTTGTAAATAAAACCAAAGGAATCAGAGAATTTTAAAATATTTTTAAACCCTATAGTTAAAGGGCGAGTCAATATGAATTTTTGAGCTTAAAATGTATGGTAACAGCACATGTAAAGTTTCATTACCTTTTTCATGACCTTCAAATGCTCATAATCAAGTTGTCTCTGCATGGTTTAAGTTTCAAGATATCGGTGACGTATACCTATTTCTGCCATCATGAATCATTTTGACCCATAACTTTTGTGGACTCGCTACAGTCACAAAAATTAAGAAAGGAAACTGAAATTTGGAGCAAATATTTTTTGGCCGTTAAGGACTACGAGGACGGAAAATGTGGCGCAATATGATTGCCCGCACGCTGACAATAACCTTGGAAAGACAACGACAATGTATTCATATTTTAGTCTATATACCTTTCGGTCTACGGAAAATATTTTCCAAAAAATTGTAACGAAATCAACTTCTTCTTCAATCGACTAAGAGCTCGATTGTAATATATGTTTGTGATCTGACCACATGCAGCATCACAGTAGATTCAAGCTGGAACAAACGCCTAGTCCAACGCCTCGGTCTAGTGAAAGTATTTTGGGAAGCCTGCGATCCAAACATTTGGCGAAACTACCTGCATTTCCGGTCCAGAAATAGTCCCGATTGATTTGTGAATGCAGCCATCTATTAATGACAAAAGATCAATTCACTTGAGAACGATTCGGCATCTTACCATTATTAGGAATATATATATATATTAGGAATATATATATATATATATATAGGTTTTGGGGCCTGTAAGTACAAATTTCAAATTTCAACTAAAAAAACAAAAATAAATCAAGGGGAAACAGTTATACATATAAGATAAGCTTGTTGGAAAAGGCATAATTAGTCGTTTCTAATATTATCTTCAAAATTGAAAAAAAAAAAAAAACAAAAACATAAACAAATTTTCTGAATTTTTGGACTCAGTCAGCTCGTGTAAATTTATATTTAAATTGCGCCATTTTATATACATACCGAGCGTATGTGTGTGTGCAATGCATTGCAAATACATTATAATAATACACAAGCTGTAACAAACATTTTCGGGGCTTACCGGGCGTATAATTATTTATAAATATTTATAAAACACTTACGTGAACAAAACGTAGCAGCAATACAATCCTAGAACAAGTGGTACGTAGTACGTATGATTAATTGTAAATGTTCATTAAACATATTGAATGAGTGAACACACACATAAATAAATAATGCCCCCTGGCATGGCACACGCAGTTTACATATTGCATTTTCAAATTGAAATACATTTGAGATTATTTTCAACTCAAGTCAAACAAATTTTAATTAAATAATAGAAAATTGTTTGTAATCGAAACAAATTTGGCAGCGTAAATGAAAATAGTTGCACGAAAAAAAAAAAGGACAAAATAGTTGATAGTGGAAATGTGTAAAAGTTGTACTTCAATAATGAATTACATAAAATATTCGATATGTCGATGATCGATGCTAACTTATAATATCTTTCTATTAACCCGAATATTATCGTTACTAATATAGGCCGTTTAGACCTCATTTCAACTTTGAACTTAAATTTTTAAATTTAAATTTTCATTTCGAAGGAGTTTGTTTTTTGCTTGACAATTAATACACAAAAAGAAAAATATTTTGTAAATTTGGAATTATTCGATCATTTCTTGACAAGCTTCGAACAAATACAAAGTAAATTTTTTCTTATCTTTTGATTATTTTTTTATTATTCACTTATTCCCGTTTTTCTTATAAGTAAGCAGGGTCTCAGGGAAAGAATAAAGTACACGAGCTTAACAAAAATGATATTTGAAAATACTAANCATCGCATAAAAAAAATACTTTTTAATTGTGTTGCAAAAATTCTTTTTTATGTAATATTTCGCCAATTGGAACCGCTGTTTGGGAATCTCCGCCGTCTCTCTTCTATCAAAGTAGTCTTTGGATATCATTAGAAAGCCGATTAAATCTTTTCTAGGCATTCACTATATTCAGCATCATCGGCACGATCTCGTTTAAAATCAATAACTTCGTTATTTTTGTCGGATACTTGTAGCTTCTCAAAACAAAGTGGACCTTGAATGGTAATTTTCCCGCCAAAAAGCAATGTTTAAGAAACACACAAAAATTTAGATTTTTGGAAGGTTCCGAAAATGACAAATGTCGCGCCGCTCAAGCGAATGTCAACAAATCTTCGAAATGACATCAAATCTAGATGGGGGAGGGATTTTCTAATAGAAATGATGTTTATATGCCAATCCCGGGAATTATTGACCAATGGTGTTTTTGATAGCAGTAAGGAATGCTTAGATGGAATTTAGCGAATGATAGGCTTTTTCTATATTTGTATAAATGAATGGATGGAATCCTGCATCGATTGAATTAAAAATTAATTTTTTTTTTAAGTCACATTTGTGCTTTCCACAACCGAGACCGAGAAGCAGACAGAAGGACAAACAATTGTCTGCTCAAGAATGTTGAATAGTGTATGAAACTTTATTCACTTCTTTTATATCCTACAGAGAATATAAAAAATTATTTTAAAATATTTTGCCGAAGAAACTTTTCGTTTTCACTAAGTGATTATATTTTGTTTTAAATGGTGTTACGCTGTGTTCTGAATTTACTCAAATTTTGCAATTTTACAATTTCTTGAAAAGTTTTGTTTGCATATTTCGCATAAAATCATAATAATAATCTTGCTCTCGCAATATGCTCCAATAATTATAAGGTACGGACATAAATAATTTTGGCGTTGAAATTTTGAAAGCTAATGCAAACATCTTTGTTCACATGCAAACAAAATGCATAACCACAACAGCCACAATAACCGCAATATTGCCGTAACGGCAATAAACGAACACATATGCTGTAAAGAAATTTTCAGTAAAACATAGCCTTAGCTAGATATCAAAAAAGTTTTTGTATATAGAGAAAAAAATTCAATATTTGAATATTTTATCGGAAATTATCTAAAATATTATAAGACAAAGCTAAAACGACTGAGAAGTTTATATTAAACCGATAATTGTCTTAGAATAAATCCTTCTCTCAATGCTTAAATAATGTAAGCGGCAATCTAATGCCACCAGTAGGCTGTAGTTTGTTAACAAAAACGTAGGTTTTTCTTTGGATGACATTCGCACAACTGAGAAGGTATACTATTTTCACCATAGGCAGTAATGGCAATAGTCAGAGGAAAAATATCTTCTGGACTTATCAAAGCTGTTATTGTATTTAACATGCTGCTAAATTTATCAAGTCTATTGGAGTAATGAGACACAAGAGAATAAAAATCCACAGTTACGACTCTCATCTCGTTTGGCCTAAGATTAGTTGAAATTTGTTTTAGAAGACCAGTACGTTGCAAGTAAACCGGAAAATCAAATCAATTTCTTATTTACTTTAATTCGGACGTATATAAACTCTTGAGCAACTAAACAGTTCAATGGAAACTCTGGACAAACACCAATAGCAACGCTTCCATCAGATTTATAGGATCTATGTCTTCTGAACACCTGGAAATTATAGCAGAAAATTCTGAAGAGTTCACATCGGCTTGAAGCCACCTTAAAAGAAAGCTTGAAAGTCAGTGCCTGAACTCCGGACGTACAAATGACGGACCACGGACGCTTTAGGGCAATATCAAAAAGGCTACAAGCATTTAAGTAGTTTTATAACTCCAGCATAACTCCATTGGCGGATAGGGTTATGTCCTTACTTTATTCAATCATGTTTCCGGGGACAAAAAAGACAGGACTGATTGCTAAGTTTGCTCATGGAATTCTTCCTTTAGGGAACAATTCTATTATAAAGGTATTCCTTGGCCAGGAAGGATTCCCCAGGGAAACACAAGATGTTCAGTGGCTAATAAAGTTTTGAAGAATGCTATGTTCCTCTCTTAAACGGCTTTCAACTTAAAAAGAGATACTCTGTTGGAGTTAAGTTTGGGAATTTCTGACGAGATATGAGTTTTCATATCGTCAATCTCCTCAGACGGAGGCAGGAGGTCCGTGTATCGAGACATGGCTACCTGCTGTCTGCGTAGGACTCCGAGGCCACTTCCAGACGAGCCCCGTATGGCTGTTGGATGGTGCCCCTAGTCCACCAGCGTTTTCTACTGCAGCAGAATAGCTAACCCTCGGTGGAGTGTGTATTTCTCGCACCGCCTTATCTTTCGGTTGAACCATATTAAGCGATTACTCTCGATCTTTATCACTCGATGATAGATTTCAGGTCAACAGAGGGCACACCAAGAGAGTTGAGAATGTGAATAAAAACCGGCGGTGTAGATGTAGCATGGAAGGTTCTAAGACCCGGACTGAATGTCAACAGCAATAACTATACAAAAAACAACAGCAATATATATCACGTCCCGACTATCATGCCAACTATACAAATTAATATATTCTCATATAAATATATCTTACTTTGCATGATATATATATTTATAAATTTAATTTCAAAAATTATTAAACAGTTTTCTCTTTAAGTAAACAAACGTTTCATTTACGTTTGTGTTGTCTTTTGTTCTTATTTTTCTTCATTTTTTTTTTTTCATTAAAAGCATTCAAGACATGAAACAAAATTAAAAAGCGTTTTATTTTTAATCCGCCATAAACTTCCCATGTAGCAACTTTAGTAATGGTTTTATTCTCATAAATTCGTTATTTTTTCTAGAAGAGATAGACGAAATCCAAATTAAAAAATAATACCAATGAAAAAGTTAGCCTAGGGTGAAAAAAAAAAGAAGAACAACTAAGGATTCCATCACAGCAATATGTACAATCTTCAAATATTTACTTTTCATTTTAATCTTTTCGATGGTGATATCGATTTTTATATTGGTATTGCGCGAATAATCGCGTCACTATTTTCCTTAATAAATCGATATAGCTGCAGGTTGCAAACAATATGTATGAAGTAATAATATATACACTAAAAAATGTTTCGAATTAAGGCAACATTTTTTTGGTTTTTCGATTCGCCCTTCACATGAACTTGGCTGTCACTTTATCACATTGCTCAACATGATCACTGTTCTGAATNATATATATATTTATAAATTTAATTTCAAAAATTATTAAACAGTTTTCTCTTTAAGTAAACAAACGTTTCATTTACGTTTGTGTTGTCTTTTGTTCTTATTTTTCTTCATTTTTTTTTTTTTTTCATTAAAAGCATTCAAGACATGAAACAAAATTAAAAAGCGTTTTATTTTTAATCCGCCATAAACTTCCCATGTAGCAACTTTAGTAATGGTTTTATTCTCATAAATTCGTTATTTTTTCTAGAAGAGATAGACGAAATCCAAATTAAAAAATAATACCAATGAAAAAGTTAGCCTAGGGTGAAAAAAAAAAGAAGAACAACTAAGGATTCCATCACAGCAATATGTACAATCTTCAAATATTTACTTTTCATTTTAATCTTTTCGATGGTGATATCGATTTTTATATTGGTATTGCGCGAATAATCGCGTCACTATTTTCCTTAATAAATCGATATAGCTGCAGGTTGCAAACAATATGTATGAAGTAATAATATATACACTAAAAAATGTTTCGAATTAAGGCAACATTTTTTTGGTTTTTCGATTCGCCCTTCACATGAACTTGGCTGTCACTTTATCACATTGCTCAACATGATCACTGTTCTGAATTAAAAATATTATGCACATAAGACGAGACATTTCGCTAGCAACATGTACGCAATAAAATTACTAAGTCCTTCTTCGAGGCATCGTGTATAAACAAACGATATCAAGGACCGTAAGACAGAATAAAATAACTAAAATGAGAACATTTACTGAACTTCGTACAACATGTACGCCCTATGAGCATATGTACGTATTGCACTACCAACATGTACGCATCAAAATTCCTAAGTCCTACTTCGAGGCATCGTATATAGACAAACGATATCAAGGACCGTAAGACGGAATAAAATAACTGAAATGAGAACATTTACTGAACTTCGTACAACNGAATAAAATAACTGAAATGAGAACATTTACTGAACTTCGTACAACATGTACGCACTATGAGCATGTGTGTGTATTTCGCTAGCAGCAAGTACGCATCAAAATTCCTAAGTCCTACTTCGAGGCATCGTATATAGACAAACGATATCAAGGACCATAAGACAGAATAAAATAACTGAAATGAGAACATTTACTGAACTTCGTACAACATGTACGCCCTATGAGCATATGTGTACGATAGTACGCGTATTGTCTAGGTCCGTCCGTGAGTGTATTCGCACTTTGGTAAAAATACCCGCGTGCAGTTTATTATGATTATTTTTCCCGATTTCTGCTATACGTATATTTCCCATTGCTGTTCTTAAAAGAAAAATATTATTATAATTATTCCCAACTGCAACTTTGTCAAAATGTCATTTAAACAAAAGTAAATTTTGCCACACGATCCCGGCGTGGAATCGAATTCGACGCCTCACACGAAAAATCTACGTTTCAATAGCGCCGCCCATACCAGCTGTGCTATTACAGTGATATCGTTCTTCTTGGTTGAAACTGGCATATATTACATATATTTGCTGCGCATTCCTAGATTATTTAATTCAAATGGTTCGGTTCAATGTTCAGCTGTTCACACGTATACGTGAATTGAAATGCAAATAAAACATAATATGCGAAATATTGTTTTCTCTGCAACAAAATATTTTTAATAGAAAAAATCATAAATTTAGAAAAATAAAATATGTGGGAAAAATATATACATATATACATGTGTACAACTTAACCCATTCGCGACAGATGACGCATTATGTCGTCATTTAAGTTATCGTTTAACAATTCTTTAAAAATGTCATTTTTCAAAATATATAATTATTGGTCGACACACCCACTTTTAGAAACTCCAGCTTTCGGTACTACCACGAGTAGAGATCGGTTTTTCCAAACCTATGCGCGATTACCCACAGTTACCCACAGTAAGCACAGCCAGGAACGCCCCGTCGCGAATGTGTTAAGAAAAAACCGATTCTCGTAAGACTTTCGCTTGGCATTATTATATAACGGCAAGCAAAAAAATATCGACCTTCCGAGTGCTGGAAATTCATGTATTTCTCTCAATCATTCGGTCATTTGCCGCCGGCTAACGTTATCTCGGAAACAGTACTCGGGGGTTAGGTTCTCTTTTCGCAGGAAGAGTTTGCACAACTTTCAGTGAATTTCCAAAAATATATGCTCTCGATAATCATTGCAATGGCTAAATATAAAAGTAACAACTACTGCGACCTCTTCCCAAGCCTAAGCAAAATCCCACAGAGTTTAACCCGAGAGATCGTTGGCAGTTTGCTTCTCACAATAAAAAGCAAAATTAATCCATGACGTCGAGTCAAACGCTTTCATACAATTGCCAGCAAATTTACCAATGACTGCATAAAGATATTAGATTGTCTTCCTCTTCTCGAGACAAGTGCCCTTCTTTTCCATAGACTATTTCACGATACTTTCGTGGGGGATTGTATGGCCCCATGACCTCTTAAACATTGGTATGAAAGTATGAAAAGTATGATGGTTGCGTTTCAACCTCCATAGGAATTTCCATCCCAAGATGCTAGGTGCGGCTTTTCCGTGGACTGTTAGATTTGGGTAAGAGCTATTGATGACGAAGATCACTTTTAATAAAATTAACAGACAGCTTAAAGGATCAACAAGTAATAACATCAACTCTTTTCTCTCGGTTTTATTTATGATATTTGGTAGAACACAAATCATTACGTTATGTAATATCATGTAATTACCTATGGGATTCTATCGTCCAGTCCATTCAATCCTCCCAGTATGGTATGGTAACAGCATAATATTGCAGTCTGTCTTTCTTCAAAAGGAACTTTGAGAAGTTTCGATAAGATTTGTTGTCCGTTCTCTCACATACACACGCATAGACGATGAGTTCGAGAATACCAAAAGTTACTTCCGACCTCTTCCTTCCTTCTCGGCCTTTCGAATGAGGTCAAGAATGTAGTAATTACAAGTTAATGAATATATTTTTTCTTCAACATCTGCTTAGGATGGGTATCAGAGAATTCGAATCAAGTCAAATTCAATAGCAATTCTTTGGTTTCGATATCTACACCTGATAATTAAAGGTGTAAATTATTTTTCACAAAATATTTTTCTTTTATTACTTTTTCGGTTTCGATTTATTCATTACAAAAAAAGAAAAAAAAAAGAAACGGTATTAAAATTCATAAAGAGAGTTTTTAAAGCGCGGTTTTATTACTTTTTTTCCCATTAAATAAAACAAGAGTTAATATAATGGAAAGAAAATCCTTTATATAAGCAAAACAATAATCCAACGGAAACCAACAAACAACGGAAATGTCATATGCATTTATGTGCGTGCATATTATATATATATGTATATGTCTATATATCTATATATAATATATGGACTATATATATATATATATATATATATGCCTTGATTGTACGTTTTTTCTTATTTGCACTGGTATTATGGAAAAATTTTCATATTTACATTTGTATGAGTGCGTATTTTTATCTATCTTTTATTGATTATTTCATATATCGCAGTG
>KK502892.1:76249-163985 GCA_000688735.1 Glossina austeni | reverse complement strand
CGTGAATAGACAATACCCCCAGCTAGTGTAACAGTATCTCACATAGTTTTATCATCATCTATGCCTCTACCTTTATACGTTTAAACTAAGCAACTTATTTTAACTTTAATGAATCTAAAACTGCAAAGGAATACAAATGAAATTAAAAAAGGCGGTATTTTTCATCTTTACGTAATTCCTAAGTTAAAAGAAAGCCTAAGAAGGAGAGAGCGTACAATGCCAAGCGAGTACTCTAGTATAGTTTCCCAATTTGGTCCTAAAATTGTAAATTATCGTGTGGAAGGGCCCTGTCAATCGGCAAGTTTACCTCTCTCCATAGAAGAAAACCTCTCACCATTAATAAATCATATGATGAAGTAAAGAGAATAAAAGCGATTTTTTTTGTATAAAACGCTTCGGTAAGCGGCGATTACTTTCAATTTCATAAGCACACCCATATCTACTGGCTTAAGGCATTATTTAAAAGAAATCCTCATCTTAGAGAGCTCGTAAGGAATATAAGCAAAATCGGAACGAATCGAATCGAACTAAATCTATTTATGTAACTATTTATTTTATTGTATATTATATATTGGTAAATAAGCAACTGTAAGAAATTATTTATGTATTGCTAAGCAAACAGGTGCTGCGGTTTCCTCATAGTTAAGTAGAAGGTGCAAAATAGAAGGCAATATAAATGCATAACGCAACGTTAACCAAAAAAAAAAAAAAAAAGAGGAAAGCGGGCCATAAGGTAAAGACAGATAAACACACGACAAGTAAATGGACAACTATAAATTATAACAAGATAGTTTGTTTGCATAAGTCAGTATACGACGCCGTATTGCTTCTGAGCTAGACATCTCTAATATCTCTACCTTAACACATTACAATAAACGCGTTATCCAAAATCTTTTAGGAATGCAACGATATACTATTGTATTGACTGTAAAAGTATCCGACATACTTACCGTCACTTTTGATTTATTTTTAGAGACGTAATCGAGACTTCCATATATACTAGTAGAATGTCATATTAACGGAATAAAAAACTATTTAATCGATCCTAACTTGGTTTTACCAGCAAAAAAGCACGACGAAAGCCACGTTTTCCTTAAAACATAGTGTGCTTACATTGCTGTAAATTTGAAGTGGGCATCTGCTGTCAGTCAGGAAATTTCCAAATTTTCCAAAATTTCTCGCTACATTACCTATTTCAAGTCTCCCTTTTGGCAACTGTAAGTCCATGAAAGCGAAAGAAATATTAGGGGTATAAATTGAAAGAACTTAGCTGCTCACAAAAGCGTACTAGGACGCATACAATTGACCATCCGTTTTGGATATATATAACCTAGGCATTGGTGCTTCTGCGATGTAAGCTTCGGTTATTCACAAGCTGCCCTTCTGTATATGTAAAAATGTATATATTTTTTCTTTACGTCACTGCATTATGTTCTATTTAACACTAAAAAATGTACAGCTGAAATTATTAACTTGGAGTGAAAATGCAGTAAGCTATGAAACGGTCAGAAACTGCGAGATTTGGTGTAAAAAACTTTAATCTCGAAAACGATGAAAAATCGCTTACATCCACGTGCCTCCAGGAAAAGAAACCCAAGAAGTTATCTTCAAGTTGGGCAAAATAAAACTTTAGCATTTCAAACAAAAAACTATGATTTATCGTATAAAAGGCGTTGACGAAACCATATAATAACTAAGACTTCCTTTGTCGTACTCGCGACGGTTGTTTATAGCCTCCCTGGTTAGTACTAAGCAAAAGTATGGTGTGTAGTTATACTACCATTTCAAGGGAAATAATAACTAATTTCTATGAGTACGGAGATACACAAGTAATAGTATGATTTAATATGACCATCAAAAACGTGCTTAAATATCCAAGGATTATCTTTGGAAATCTAATGCCGTTATAGTGCCCTACAGCAACACGTACAACCAATAATGATAGATTATTCCTATTTTCGCGATGGGACTCAGTTTTTTTCAAGTTTTCATGATACTTTGTGCAATCTATACTTTACTTTGCGTTTATTTTAATCTTTTTATATTTGCTTTTGATATATTTGTTGTCTACATTTACTTATTTTTTTGTATCAAATAATATGGTAACATGGCTTCTTATTACCACTGCTGCCTTATTTACCTGAAAACACAAAATGCGTCATTCTGGGTTTATCTTTAGACCTTGTATAATGCACACATTACTATACCTCTTCCATGATCAGAACTCCAAAAAGAAAATTATTATTGTGTCTGTATAATAAAATAGATAGATGATCCAGGTGTAAAGAATTCTCACCAGTAATATTATCAGATTCTACAGAGTATTCGTTTAATAATTCGGCACATTTCGAATTACATTTCCGAATGCCTATCTCTTGTAAACTTGTCCATAACATTTCCGGAAAACTTTTTAACTGACTGTGTTCGGATTACATTACCACGTTTTGTAGCCTCTGTCGCGATTTTTAATCGCTCTAATAGCATTAGTGGTGATCCACGGCGGTTTGATGTTTTACAAATCACGTCTTATCAGGAAAGTTTCATTAGAAAAATTTAACGGTGAGAAGACAGATATGAGAGTTTATCACTAATATGTACAACTGTATATCTAGCATTTTGTTGATGAAGCCTGGGCAACCCTTTCTAAGCTAACAGACCTTAAATCTCTGTTAAATCCCTGTAAAAGATATCGAGATATTATTGATCAATTCCATATTATAGACTATGAATGACTTATACTTGGATAAACCCGCAATGCGTAATCACAACGTAGAAAAAGGAAACAATCAGGTAGACATAGACCTAAATGATCTGGTCCACTGTTAGGAGCAACTCGTGTGGGCAACATCTTGACCGAAATCAATCCAGACGTTGATTTTGCATTCAGCAACCGTTTTGACACAAATCAGTCCCAAGTGTATTAACATTACAGTGACCATTATTTCTTAGGAATTCAACAAAAGCGTCAGCGTCGCGCTATTTTCGAGTTCACCTTACTTTAATTTGTGTAAGAATACATATTTACTTAACAATTCTAATTGTGAGTAGTTGTATGATAATTATTATAAGCTATTCTAAATACACTCTTATTCCACCTGAAATTGATGCGCATTGTTAATTGATCGTAAAAAACTATTTGATTTCTTAAGTAATCTCAATTATGCATACACCTTCTCTGATATCGCATTCTCCCGTACGTAAATGTTATGATCTTCATACGTTGGCCAATCCCGTTACGCATTTATTACAATAAACTTCACATGTATAGTAATCTTTCAAATCTTAGGATGTTAGCTGGGCGTATTCTAATCAATTTATCTGTCCTAATAGCATATTGCACATTTATTATTAACAGAGTAATCCCTGTTTTTGCACATTCCTTGTTGATGGCTAACACAACTGATTTACATGTCAAACATATGTCATAGTATATATTGGCAACTCTAATGCTGCTTGACCGTGTTTTTGTTATTGTACAACTGAATTTCTCCGAGTGATCTAAAAAATTGCGATTTTGCTTATGAAAGTTTTTGTACAAACTGCGTGGATGAAACTACTGAAATATTGGATTGCTTGTTTGCTAAGTGTACGGCTAAATCTTGGTCTGGCCATGACCGTTTTACCGTTTGCTGCTTCTGTAAGCGGTGTGCGCACTCTAAATGTGCAAGATTCAATGATAGGCATATGGACGTGATAACTGATCCGTTGTGTCAGTGGTCGTGTCCTCTGCATAAAAAATAAGGATATTGACGTGGACAAATTGTTGGTCAGCTGAAAATTGGGTTTTCAAATTTCCTAAAAGATCTGGCTGCCTTAACTAAAAAAAAAGAGATCTATGAAATTATGCTTAATTAGTTTACCTCTCCTGATGTCGAGAACGATTGAGACAGTGCTTGGTGATGTCACGTGTGTATTCTCTCCACGGGATCCTTCACTTGACATACGTCCTCGCCTGCATCTCTATCTTACGATTTGGTGTGGTTGCTAAATCTTGAACGAGCACGCTGCTCGTGCTCCAAGCTTAGGTACTCAAGTGTTGCCGAGGGTAGTTAACTTTACGGTTGGGAAGTCATCAAGCTCGTCCGATGGGGCCTCTGTGGCGGACGTACGCACAGGGCAACTTCAACGATTATATCCGCGTGCTTCGATATTTACATCGTGACTATCGACCAATATTTCCTAGGAGGCTATCGAGAGCTACCTAAGCTATGTGTAGACCTTTTGTAGAGATGGAGCATGTGTAAATTCAACTCCAGCAGAGATACGTTGTATTTTTTAAAATTATTGCTCCGTTAATGCTATTCGACTAAATTACGTCGGCACCATTACAACTCAAGGCACGTCTGTCAGAGAATTCGTACATCGTACCTATGGTATTAGAGCAATCGGTTCGGCATTCAAAATACTAAATTTTAGCTTATTATCTATGACAACACTTTAACAAAATGTCCCTGGGCTTAATACGAAATTATGCAATACCTAGATTGATTCTGTTAACTGTAACTATGTCACAGCATTTATTGAAATTTGGGTTAATATGACGAATACTGATGGTGGATTCGTTTTTTTTTAATGTTCAGATTTTTAGAGGTGGCAGAGTCCAAAAAACTGATGGAGCAATATTAATTGCAGTAAATAGTTACTTACCCTTATCTAAGTATGGCCCTAATGTTCCCTGTACTGTGATCGAATTTCTTTGTGCCGAAATCAAGATGCAGGCCTTTAACGCATACATTACTTTCCTTTACATTCCTCCTGCCGCTGATATTTTCCTTTGCTTGGAGCGCATGTTTCTAATTATGAACATTGCTTTGCGCCTCCAACCCAGTGATAAGCTGATAATATCGGGCCTGATATTTCGTGGGTTCCCAATGATATTATGTACCACCTAGTATCCGTTGATATATAATTCGGTCTTTGATGTTGTTCAAGTGTTGGGTCTTTTCCAATCGAACTCCATATTCAATATAAATAATAAGGTGCTTCACGTATTGTCTGTCATTATTGCTTACCCTAAACTGTCTGCCACACAATGAGCGGTATAATCAAGAAATTTATAATTATTTGCGCACGTTTTCTAAAACGAATTATGGTCGACTCAAGAATTTTTTGTGTGGCATTGCTTGAGATTTAGGTTAGTAGTAGGGTGTTTATAAAACTTAGAAACTAAGTTTACAAAAACTTGGGAACCTAGAAATATAACGTGACGTGTCCGGCAAATATGAAGATCTTTTGCTTCAACAAATCTAAGAAGAGCGCTATTCGATGAATTGCATAGAATTTCACATGCGGAATGGGGAGCAACGAAGAAATTAATAGCTGGCAGATATTTTTGGAAAAGAATGAAAAAAGAAATTAACATACTGAACCCCGCAATCACCGAAGTTTCAGACGAACATAACAATTTTGCGACAACTCACAAGAAAACAGTCCAATTTCACTTACACAATATCTACACTTTTCTTTTCTAGGAAGGGGGACGATATATGGCGTTTATAAAATTTAAAATTTTTAAGCGTGCACACACTTCGAGATTTGAGTTTCCATGTTCTTGTAATTTTTGAAAATGTTTTCCAATTTTTCAATTTTGAATGAAGAATTCGTTTTTCTTTTGAACGTTTCAGATATATTTAAAAATTATTGAATCCTCCTTCCTTTTTATAACGTGAACTTAAGTTTATAAATTCACGACTGTGACAAACAGCTGGCGACAGGCTACATTTGCCTTTCTTCAACCAGTCCCTATTCAATAAGTTCGTTCGATTTTTTCCGTGTGTATGATATGTTTGATTCGTTGTCGACTTTGAAACCTTATAATTTTCCTGATAGAGTTCCATCCACTATCCTCGGGTTTGTGCTGTTATGCTTTCCTTTTACAAAAATTTTTTATGACTTGCCAATATAAAGGTTACTTTCTTTCGGTTTAAAAGCCTAGTTTTACTTTACAGAAGTTGGCCCAGGAAATGAGAGTTACGGAGATTAAATTTAGTATGTCTGGTAACAAAAGCGCTCACTTCTATATTATATTCTAGCATCAGATATCGCTCTAACGGCATGGTCTGTTAAGAGGAACAATAACTTCCATTAACTTTATAGAATTTTGTTGTCATAATTTCAAAGCATATCGTTTTGCTTTTGCAAAACATTGCTTGTTTGTTTAAAAATTGCGGCCAACTTGATAATTCATAAAATTTTTCATTCATATGTAAATTAAAAGGCAGAAAGAAGATGAATTTTTGTTTATATTTAATTGTGACTGTCAAGATCCGAAAAATAACAGTTTGTTTATACACTTAATATATGCACATATTTATTTAAATTATGGAATAAATTAATTAATGAAATAGAAATAATAACCAATTTATAGTGAAAGCGTTGGCGCAGTAATACTTCTTATTTTTTTTCTCAACCACAAAATCGAAATACAAAAATATTGTCAAAAATGATTACTAACATTGCAACCAACGATATTCAATAGTTAGCTTCTACTTCACACGCTGAGTCTTTTGGCATAAATAAAATTGGGAGATAATTAGGTGCCGATGCAGACCTTAGCCGATTATTCTTGAAAATCATTTGAAAATTTATTGTACTATTGAAAACGAAAATTAAGGTTAACGTTAATTTATTTCCATTGATTCTAAATCATAGCCGCAATCAAATGTTTTTAAAGATGGGCCATACGTCTCTAGATCAATCTCATCAGGTGGTTGTAAATTTTATTACTATCATCATGGTTTTTCTCGCAAAATCTTTAGGTGGTAGTGCATTCGTTTGGTACGACTTCTCAAGTTACAGTGAGTTTTGTGGCACATCGCACATTTGCATTCATTATGTACTTCTCGTACTTCCCGTACTTGTTCATCGGTACTTAAATTGAACGCTTGGCATCAAAATTTACGTGCCTTTAATAATTTGGGAGAATGCTGTGATTCTGTTCCATCGGCTTTCGCGTTGTTTCCAATAGTAGTAAGCTGTTAGTTTCCGGGGATACACCCTGTACATTGGCTTTTGTAATATATCCAGGTAATATATCCAGGAACTTAATTCGTACTCAGGCAATTCTTCTTGCAGTTTTTGTCCGTCTTCTATGCATTGTATAACGTTGTTTAAATACTCTTGATATAAAATTTTAAATTACTTTTCGCCCTCCTTTATTTAATACAAGAACCACAGCAAAAAGTTAAATCCTCTAAACGATCACAACACATGGAAAAGACCTCTTCATATAATTATCAAACTTACCGTACTGTTAATAAATATTTGCATTAATTCTGCGATCCTTAGATTCAAGGGATCCTCTGAAATGACTTCCTCACCGGTTTCGCTTAATTTTGCTTTGCAATCATACAATTTTGAATCACCTTTTTGTAGGCGACAAATTTGCTGCAAATCTTCCAAATTTAAATCCACTCTAAAATCAATACTTTATTTGTATCCGTAAGGAAAAAATATTAACTTTTTTTGGTATTTTTATTTCGCGACTAATTAAACTTTTTTGCTGAATATATTTTGTTTTAGTTTTTTGTTTTGACTTAGCTGTTTGCAAGTAAACAATTTTCCTTGCAATTTATTTTGTTCTCAATTCGCAATTCTTTTCTCCTATAAACCTTTTTTTCTCAGCAAACAACCAGCTAATTCAGAACCACCCATACTAATATAGGCACATTTGCTGTATGCTATGCGAAACAAACCGAAAAGCGAAAACATAAGCCGGCTTTCAGATACGCGATTACCCCCAGAATTTTCTTTTTATCGCTCTTAATATTCAAAATTTCTCTTTTCACTTAATAAAACTAGATCGCTCCTTGGGTTTATAAAAACTTTGTCTAAAGCGTTTAATGATCCCTATGTTATTAAAATCTTGTAGATATCTTTAGCGAGACCAATGCTAAAAAACTCAGTGGTTGTCTGTTCCTAGTTAAAGATGCCTCGGTGATCGCCTTGAGCGTCTTCAACGTAACTTTATATTATTTGTTTTGCGCCCTTTGGGGTCGGATCCTACGTTTCTTCTGCCACCGTGTGAAAACTGACGGAAACTCATTGGTTTATCTATCTTGAGGAAAACGCGTGAAATGTTGAGTGAAACGGTTTTATTTAAACTGATAAAAGATGGCAATCATTCTTCTGCTTTGTTAGCACTTATAGATATTAGCATTCCTAGTGGAGTTCTGAGAATTTTTAATCTTTTGAAGCTACGACAATACCGCACTAACTATGAATTGTTTAATCTGTTTTGATTCGTCTCTTACACCCTCTAGTATGATTAAAAGTATTATATTACATAGCTAACATCATCACAATTTTGCTAAGTTTGCTACGTCCGGGATACGTAGCGATACAATTTGTATTTTCTTTTAGGGCTGAACAATGTGTATTTAAATACTTTACAAGCCTGATTTTCATGGCATTAGCAATGATACCGTCTAGTGTTTTTTCAGATTACAAACTGCCTTAATTTTTCGGTCATTTATTGTAATTAGTTGTAAGAACGCACTTTATTGCACACCAGCGGATATGCCTGCATACTGAATTATTGTTGCGACTGCTTATAACAATTAAGTTATTTTTTAGTTTGTATTCGACTAACGATACAGTCTGCAGCAGAATTTGTTAAATACGTCTGTGTTCGGTTTTGACCTGGCAAGTCTGGAAGTTTCAACGTTAATGGAAGTCAAAGAGCACGACTTGTGCCTTTTTATATAGCTTTGATAGGCACTCGTTTTTCTTTCTTTTTAACGCGAGCAATCGACACAGTCAGAAGTGTCGCGGCGTTTTGTTCCCTTGTTAGTGAAGAAGCCCAGAAAGCAAGTCGTGTCGGCGAGTTTCTTTTTCATGAAATTAATGAACGTTTTTCTAATCAATTCTAGAAGCCCTTGTCAACGTAAAGGCTGGTTATACATCCAAAGTAAATGCTAGTTCAGTGTAAGCTAAAGAATAATAGAAAAGCAGACAAACCCATGTTCCACTAATAACACCAAGTATCAATCCGAGTTCGAAGAAAACGAAGTCAAAATGCCTCTCATGTTAATATTACGCAGAGATAAGTGAAGTCTATAAATCCTTGATGTATATACGGTAGCGATAAGCTCGATTATGAGGCGCTGTTCAAATGCGAGAATTTACGATATTCTTAATTTTTCTTAACTGAACTGTTTTGTATAATAAAAACTTGTGTAATAAAAAATCAAGATATCTTTTAAAAACGAGCCGTAAGTGTTGTTCCATCAAGGAAAGGTCGCATGTTTCAAATGGACAGTAATATGTACACCACAGCGCATATCCACTTCAAAACAAATAATTATGTATGCTTTCGCTTTGCAAACATTACGGTATATCAAGAAACTAATAGCGGAATTTTTCTCCATAAAAATAATGAGAATGGAAGATAAAGAATGCAAATGGTTGCTAATTAACACGAAAAGTGCTTGAGACTCACCTAATCTCAATTTTGCACGAATGTTGGAATATCTACATATTCGTTGTTACTAGTATTGGCGTCGTGGTTAAAGTGTGGGCTTTCGTGTGAGGCAATGGACTCGATTCCGCATATTTATTTTATTTTAATTTCATTTATTATGGTTTAACCCGTTGACATAAACGACCTCGACGTCGACTGCGGGTACTTGTAGATGCAAGCGATGGCCCATATTCTTGTTATTACAGAAAAAAAAGAGAAGTGTGCTTTTGCAAGCACTTCCTGATTTCAAAGTGAGAGTCAACGTATTAAATGATATTTTGGTCAAAGTCGAAAAATTTATAAGTAAGAAATAATTATAATAACATCAAAAATTATGATAAGAACAATAGGAAATCTATGTATAGGTGCACAACGATCGTGTGGTTTTTCGTGTGCGACGAAATGTTTCTTTGATAAATTGTAAAAATTAGAGGCAATAGTCAATTAACCCTTCTTATATCTTTTAATTGTGATATTTGTAATATTGAAAGCGTTGATAGCGTTTTGCATTTCCCGAATACCACTGAGTTCTCCTACGCCCAGTTGTTTTCTTCCGCGTTATCTTTTCTTTGGCTTTATAAACAGCAATTATTTATTCGTTTTCTCTTCTGTACTGCCACGGTTGCTACAACAACAATCCATGCTTAACTAATTTTCTAGCTTCTTGTATTGTTGTACGCTGCTGCTTATAGGCTGGTTCTTGTTTCTCACATACCTTTAATTGCCAATCGACCAATTAAGACGGATCTTTCTTAGATACATTGTCAACTCTGTGTATTCTTTGTTTTTAGTCTTTTCGTGTGCCGGTATAGCAACTTGCAGGCAATTATCTGGGCCTATTTTTATCGTCTTTTCTTTGGTTTTCGTTGCCATTCTTCTAGAATGGAATGTTCGTGTAAATCATGTCTCGGCAAGAGCGATCAGGGTTCTGATCGTTACGTAACATGTTGGTTACGCGAATGTTCCGGGTACGGGAAGTGTGCTGGATCTGAGTTACAAGTGGACCCTTAAGCCATTGCAAACATGCAATAGTTGGCAACCGATAACAATAAACAACACCGGTTAATTTTCGAATCATAATCAGATGTTAAGATTGCAAGTTAGTTCAAATACGATGTAGGGCGTACTAGGCATAGTTGTTTTGACAGACTTTAAAGAATCCGATATTGAGGTTAAGTGACAGGCATCATTTAGGTTTTTTCAAATAGCTTTGAACGGATTAAACGGCTCATAATTACATTCACGTTGACTTAGCTTGATGAATATAAAGCACCTCGCTTCACTCGCTAAGGAACATTAAAGCTTATCTCACCAAGTAATGTGGTCAAACCGATAGTACTATTAATTAACTTAATTAAGAAGGAGACATCAAGAATAAATCTACGTTTTTCAACTACATCTACGTATTTCAATTACATCTATGGGAAGGGAACCAAACAACAGAAGCATACTCAAGTATTGAGCTAACTTATCACATGTATGGCTTTTTTGGAAGGTAAGATTCCTTAAGCTCTTTGGACCAACGTTTAATGAAACCTACCTTTACTTAAAGAGAGCTCAATGTGAAAACTAAAACGTAATCTTTGATCGAATAGAACCCCTAAAATGATAGACGAATCTACGTTTTCCAAATTGTATAAATCAATCAAAGCTTCTTGCATTTTTTTAGATTTAATTGTATAAAATTTGGCGAAGATTATTTAAGTCAATCCAAATCAAATTATTTAAGTCAATTTACAGCTGATATGATAGCGATTCCAAGAAGAAGGAAGAAAACAATTTAACATCGTCAGCGTACATTATGATCTCGATTTTAATCACCGAGGAGAAATCATTAATATATAAATTAAATAAAGAGAGTTCTAAGTGGCTGCCTTGAGGGACGCCAAACGTTACTGGAAATTCATCCGGGGTTATGAAATTAAACAGACCCTTGAGTGATCTTTTATAAAGATAAGAACTTATGCATTTCACTAAGTACAAGAGGAAGCCAAAGGCCTGGAGTTTGAAGATCTTTCAGTTATGGTTAACTAAGTCAAACGCTTTACTGAAATCAGTATATGCTGGAAAATAGCAAAAGCGCAATACTGAGTAACTTTTCTCTCAAACAATTTAGGCGATGCCTCTATAGTTCTCAGCGTGATGTTTATTTACACATTTGTGAAGTCGTATAACGAAAATACTCATGATGGAATTTCGTCAGGCCTGGGCCACAACTATATTTTAGAGACCTCAAACCATGTAAAACATCATTTACTGAAATGACCAAGTTAGGAATCGCAAGCGACTTAGTGATTAAGCAGTCGAAAAATTTCATTAAGAGTATTCAGCGAAGAGATTTGAGGGTTCAACATCGCCAGAGGACTCGCAGCCATTGAAAGAAATCTGTAAGGGATATAAGGAGATTTTTCTTTTGGTGATTCGGTATTTAGGTGGTTTAGGTATTTAAATCTATGACTTGTGGCAGACTAGGCGCAATAGTCGTAAGTAGAACTGCATTTCATAAGTTTTTTGAGAAGTTTGTTTCTCCTATTTTTACAATATTTAATCTTGTTGTTAAAGCGTGGCGAGCACTTGCTTCGATTGCGAGATTGCTTGATCGGAACGGGTTTAATACGTTATAGAACGATGATAGTAGGGCTTCAATTTTTCCCGCAGAAAAATCGAGCATAATTGGTGAAAAATAGGATTTAATTAGTAGGAAATCGGTTTTATTAAAATTATAATATTTATTTAAGGAAGCTTGATTTGACAGTGGTTCAACGGTCCATCATGCCTATGGAAAAAGCAAATGTTGCTGGATGGTACGCATCTTCAGGTAAACTAAAAGATAGCCAGCGATTTATAACTATCTCCAGGAAATTTTCAAAGCATAGATCTAACAGTCTGCCAATACAATTAAGAGAACGGTTGTATTGAAACAAATGACGATCAAATAATTCTTTGAAAAACACAATAGCTCTATCAAATGTTGAAGTGGGGACCTTACAGCCAAAATTATCACTATAACACCGACTTGTGGCAAATTGAAATCCCCCAAAGCTTTAACTATATCAGTAGTCTCAGATTTTTCGGGCACGTCACGAATGAGGGCAGCATGTTTCTTATAAGTAGAGATATCTGCATTTGAGGAATATACGAACAATTTGCTTATAACTGTTTACTGGCCATTTTCGCCCGAATAGCAATAAATTCAACGTCGGGAGGAGCAGCACATTCAATTGAATAACGCGGGGATGCAGCGTATATGGCAACTAAAGCACCACCACCATTGCGATCCAATCGATGCTTTCTGAAATTTTAGTCGGGACATGACCAACGCAAATTTTTCGAAGCATCAAGGACTGCATCTGCACCATGGCCATTGATATTTGCATACTTTGCGTGATAAAAATGTTAGAAAGTAACAGACAAGATAGAGATTGTAAAAAAAAAAGAAAAAAATTTGTTACGTACACAAAAAATGATCACTGAAATTAGACGTAAACTTTACATTATTAAATACCCAAATGTTCTTGATCAACATCAAGAGCATAGCTTAAATCTATTGACAAGCCTTTTCAAAGAACACTCCTGTAACGGTCGCTCGCCTATGCGCCAAAATCGTTTATTTTGAAAATAGAAAGGAGCAGTGTCGACCACTCCATATTGCAGAGAATGAAAATTTACTTCTTTTACTTCTGTTTAGCTTTACGAGGACAACGGTGATGGGCATAAAATATGCCAAAGATAATTTTCTTACTTCTTATAATTCTTTTCCTTAGGCATGTGGTTAGAAATGCGCATACCGACAGAGTGGCATACTTATACATAAAACAACGTGACAAAGCAAAAGCAAAGAGATGGGAACGAAATTAATGAGGAGTTAAGATGTTCCACAAGTTAGTCTTGAAGAAGAAAGACAGTGGTCAAGATGTACGAGCGTCAGTAACGGAATTGTTGTAACATGTGGGTGCATCTTGTAACATTTATTACAGATACAACCCTGCATGAGTGGGATTGTTAATCTTGCTCGTAAGAAAATCATCGTTTGGGAAGTTTTAGTTGTGGTTTTTGGGTTGTGTTTGTGGAAGGAGTGGAGGAGAGTGAGGTTGTGAACCAGAGAGATAAAACGTATGCGGACAATTTTAAAGGAAAAAATTTTAAGTGATCTATAGAATAAGAAAGAAAAGAAAAGAAGGAAAGAATTTTAAATCATGAATTTTCTTGTGAAATTCTGAATCCACGGGGAATTCTAAAAGTTCAACGATAAACATTAAAATGGTTAGGAAAAGTGTATAAGAATTTCACTTCACAAGAAAAAAAGAAAGAAAAAAAAGGTCACTTGCGTGGAAGTGGATTAGAGAAAATACATGAGAAATTTCCGATTTTAAAAACGTCCCTGACACCATTTATAATTTTTAAAGCACCGCTTATTGCAAAACGTTGTTTTTGGAGCGAGTGAATAATCTTCTCTTAGAAGACATTTCAGAGAGCATGCAAACAAATTATATGTCATAATATCTTAACGTCAAATGTCTTAAGCTACATTAAAAGATTGGACAGAATGTTTTTTTTTATTTCAACGAAAAGTTGGCAGAGTTTGTTAATTGTATGAGTGAACAGCAAATTTTAACAAATGAACAAAAAGTGATGTTTTGAGGAATTAAAAAAAATGGTAGACAAACATTAGAGAAATAAACTTTATAGCAAATTTGAAATAGCTGAAAAGTGAAGCCATATATTCAAAGATTGCAATAAAATAACACTATAATTTCATGTTTTTAAGAACTTCATTTAATAAAAAGGGAATATGCTGAAAATGTAAAACATAAGAAACTGTAAATGAAGGCGAACATTAATATCCATGCGCAAAGTTGAATCTGTAGCATAAACTATCTTATGCATTTCTTTTATATAAACGCATCCCATAGCCATGTAAAATGATTACCAATTACACATGTATAGAATACTGTGTATATGTAAAAGATTTAATAATAATATGTATATAATAAAAAAATATATATATTTCCAAAGGTTGCTGTATGATAACGTTGAGAGCAAGAGATTTAAAAGATGGTTGCCAATAATTTGAAAAAGAATTTTAATATCCATAATAACAATTCTTATCAATCTCTTGTCACTGTGATACCTTCAGTTATCTACAGCATTGAGACATCATCACACACCACCATCTTACACACACCATTTTCATCAATCCACCGTACCATTTCAACAACATATTCTGCCGTACACCACTGTTACGTCAGATTTCATCTTATTGTATTTATTGTTCGATATATATTATGCATGATTATAATTTATATAAACACATATGTGCAGTTGCAACATGGTTATTATGCTCACTCTAATTATTAAAAAAGACATTAACATTTTTCTTGGTATTATTAACAATAATACGAAGTAAATTAAATTACAAATAAAATGTATAAAATGTACTAAAGTTTTTAGCTTTATTATGAGAGAAAGGTAGAGTGGAAAGATCATCGAAGCCAACTTCGGGATCTTCCAGGGCTTATGATCTCTCCGCTCGGCAGAAGGTTTCACCCATCCGTTTATTCCTATAAGAGTATAGCACGTGTATTTCTTTTAAATGTGAAGAAACCTTTAGACAAAAATTTAAAATCCCCCATACATCCCGAACTAGCTATTCCAGCAATGACACGTGCATCCGGCTCTACAACCTGCGATCCTCTTCAAGTGGCACTTTAAATTGGCCCTAACAAAATAATAAAGTCCGCAGTTAATATTTGGGCAGATCTTTGACCGCATGCAAACCTAAAGGTGAATATCATTAAGAAAAATGACGGTAGAGTTATGAAAAAAAAGAAATGATGTATATTTATAATACAAAAGAGAGAAAACCCGCAACATATATTAAAAAAAACTAAAACTAATTTTAAAATCGTGGCAAACCCTAAATTAAAAGAAATTGCATAAGAGGAATTCACATTAAAACTTTATACTAAAAGCGCTAGATACGAATACAGACATGTGCGAATTAACTTTTCTCTGGATAAGTCAGTGTTAAATTGAATAAACGAGTAAAACTTACTTAAGAAATAATAGTGAAAAATATAGTAACAGTCACATATTGAACGTTAAAAAGCTTACGAAATAAAGGTATTAAACAAATAAGAAAATTACATTCGGTCGCGACCGAATCTTTTACACCCAGCATCGATATATAAATATTTCGAATTGCTCGGCCTGATTACATTCCTCGCCAAATACACTCAAGTTCGATTATTCACGCGAAGAGATATGAAACGGCTTGTCAGAAGTTAATCCCTTTAATTTCCTTATAGCTAGCTCAACATCTGTCAACATTTCAAAAGATTTCTTCTTGTCCTTATAATTAATATTCACATATCTTATTTGTATGCAGTTATGATTATAATCAAGTGACACAATTTAGCTATTTTATTGCGGTAATTCGATTCATCTTCACTATCCTCTCCTTCTCTAATAATGTATAGTCGTAAATTAGCCTCAAAAAATCTGCTTGACGATTTTCTTTGACTTTCGAATACCATGAAAGGCTTCTAACATCAACGTTTTGTTTTTAAGCCGTTCTACCTATGCACAAGACCTCAATGCCTCGATGAGATATTCTACCGTTTCGCTCTCATCAACCTTTAGTTGACACAAATTTTTTATGAAAATATTAATCAAACCACTCGCCAGATTGTTATTTTCCACGCTCAAATTGACGTTTAATAGTCAAACGGGTTGAGCCGTCCTCAAAAAGTAAAATCGAAACTTTTAAAAGTTCCTCAATTGACACTACCATTAAATCTGGCCAAGGGTAGAGCTATTTTAAAGTTCCATCTTTTAATTTACTCAGCAGCCTTGGAAATAAGGAATTCGAAATTGTGGTCATTTCCACAGAACTGAAGAAGTAAATCTTTGATGACAGAGAGATTATATTGAGCGCTTTTTTATTTTTATTTCCATGCTTTGTTTTTTGATATCAAATTTCAGGTGTCATTAACTGAGTATTTTAATTCTTTTTTGACCTTTTGCTATACTTTAGACTCGATTTTCTTATTATTAAATGTTAATTGTAATTTAAACACCGAGCTGTAATTCATGCATTTTGTTTTTTCTACTTTTTTGAGCCCACCACTGTAAGATGGGGGTATACTCTTTTTTTTTCCAAAATATATGTTACACCCAAAACGAAGGTTCAGAGACCTTATAAAGTATATATATTCTTGATCAGCGTGAATTTAGCTATGTTCGCTCGTCTGTGTGTATGTGTCGAGTGTATTGTTACCACTCTTCTAGTCAGAGCAGAAGCGCACAGCGGAACATAAACTTAACACAACTAAGGTTTATTTAACAAAATTTTTCGAATTTTTGCTCTTTGCTCGGAAGTTAGAACGCTGAAATTTTTCACAATTACGTTACGAAGCACTTTACTCCTAACGTGCAAAAATGGAAACCATCCGCCATGCCCACACAAAGTTACAAGCGTTTACATTTGCTTCTTTCTTTTCACTTTTTTGAGGTTTTATGCTTACTTGTCATAAGGCAAACAAGATTGAATGTTCAAAACTATATATTATCTGCCTAAAAATGGGTTAATTTGCAAATGAATACGCTAGACACCGCGATTAATTTTTTCTTAAGAAAACCAGTGATATGGGTATCAAATAAAATAACTTGGAGAGTAGACTGCGAAAAACATAGTGGTGAGTACATAGTGGTGAGTATACCGGATTCGGCCCCCGCCGAATATATCTTTCTTACTTGTTTTTTCTCGTTTTGTAGGAGTATTTTAAATAGCACATCTATAATACACTAGGTTGGTATAATATGAACTACGTAGTTTTCACATCAATCTCCTGGCTGGAATACACAAATTCGAAGTGCAGATTCAAAGCAAACTACTGCTTTTAAATAAGTTTGACGCGAAGCACGCTCTAGGTAGGTAATCTAGGCACTACAGAGCGACGTCCTTGCAGTAATAAAGATATCTAGATGTTTTCCCCGAAGAATCGTAGAACCAATCGAAACCATTGGAAGCTATGCTATGCTTCGGAAAGAAAGTCAGTTGACTTTAAAAACGCAAAAAGCTTATAGATGGGGTGATCTAAACGACACCTGTACGGGCATAGGCCAAGATAGTTTTGCCAAGAGGCAGCAACAGAAAATGCTACGTCATCAACATAAACAGAAAATGTTACACCATCAAAATAAGTAAATCGACGATTTAAGAAAAATTGGTATAAGGTGACCTAAACAACACTAATTAAGTATCAAAGAAGAAAATTATTGCGGTCTAGTAGCAAAAACTCAAAACTAAGTAAATTGGAATTCTCTGAAACATTAAAAGTTGAACTGTAAAATATTTTCATTGAATATGTCATTAAATTACAAAAGTGCTAAAAGTCGAAATGCTCTAGGTGAAGTGAGATCAGCTAACGGTATCATATCTAACGTACGCGAGAAGTTGATCGGTCTTAATGTCGAAGAAGATACTATAATCACAATAACGAAAGTAGATGTCAAGAACGGCAATTAGTTTTGTTCCACCAAAAAGTGCTAGAATATTGCGAAACGCATGTTGATTGCTTGCAGAATCTTGGCGAAAATTAATGTGAAACATTGTTATTTACGCTTGGGATTTGGAAAGATTTCTAGAAATTGCAAAGGAGGGAAGAAGAAACAGGAGCTGACTACAGTGGAGCTAGGCAACGGTTTGGACTTGTGCCATATAAAAAACAAGGCAAGTCATCTACTCATCTCTTCGCTCGTAGAAGTTGTTTTACGAGCTCATGTGGTAATGAAGTCGATGCAAGTAAGCCGCAATTACTACAGTGCAGCAATCAGCAATGCGATCAATGGTCTAAGTGTCACAACTGCCATTTTTCTGCCAGTGAAACTCGTTTTGTATTTTATAAAACTGGAAACCGAAAGTTCAGTAAATATAACACGCAATTTTAACACTGACATGAAAAAATAAGACAGTCAATAGACAAAGGAAGAAAGAATAGAATTAGAAGCAATAACGTCAAATAATCATTCTTGAAATGAGTAAATTTTACTTGATGTATTCATTACACAGAATTCAATTAACTACAGAATTTTATACACAAATATATAAAAAATAGAAGGGAAATAAAGAAAAAAGAAATACTGGTATACCTTTGGCTCTTTTCCAGCCGACGTATATCAAATTGAAAGTATACTATTAAGCCGAGCTTGGCGAGGGATAGAGCAACGTTGTCTAGTAAATTGACGGATTGTAGCGCGATATTATGCCTTTCACTTTAAGTATGACATCGGCAATGCTCGAATATTATATCTTATTATTTATTTTTTTGCGGAAAACATTGGGTAATATACTCTGCGTGCGTGCTGCGATCGCATTTTTTCTTTGTGTAGAAATTTTTTTGTAACTCTTGTTTTATTAGTTTATTGAAATGTATCAAACTTTACTTGCAATTTATATTTATCGCATTATTGTGTGGCTTGAAATCTCTTTGGTTTTTGCTATCGGCACTTGGTGCTCTCGTTAAAAAATGTTTTTTTTCTTTGCTCCCTGTTTCTTCCAAACATCTGCCTTGGTTTGTTTACTGTGTTTTTAACAATACGAAGTTTGCGTGCTAATTTAAGAGAATATTTTGGACACCTGACAAACTTTTTTAATTTTTCTTTCTCCACAAACTCTATTTTGCCCGTTGTTTTCTGACATGGACCATGATTCTGAGCGCTTTATTAGCTATTAGCTTTGCAGGCGAGATTGTCACGCAAAAATTCAGGTCCTGAATCCTTCGAAAGGATTACGTTGGTCATGTCCCGACTGTAGGAAACGGACAGTTTTATAAAATTTTCACGGAACCAAGATTTTTCTAGATTAAATAAAGATATTGTGTACGGAAAATTTCAAAAAATTTAAACAAAATCTTCTTCCCCAGCCTGTGAAAAACCAACTTGTAGTACGGCGTTTGGTACTTCACCTCGCCTTCTCCTAAATCTACAACACCTATCCATGTTGTTCGACACCATTTCTCTTCATCCTCATCGTCAACGATAAAACTTGTGGATCTCCCATTAGCAAATGCGGTTGAGGTATCCTTGCCTATAAAGAACACTAGCATTTTCTCCATCGTAAACTTAGGTGGTAATACGAATATTAGAAATAAGTCGAAAAACGCCCCTAATGTCAGCTATGCTGATATGGCAACTGTATATCCTAGTAGTGGTACCATTAAGTCTAGTCGGGCAACATCTTCAAAAAATATTAGCAAACACAATAAATCCTCCTCTCCCCCTAGCTGCTCGGTTGTACGCGATGGTCCCTATGCTGGACAAGTCGCACTAGTTGCACAAGCAATTGTAGTCACTCGCTCTATTTTCTTACCAAGTCAAAATTCCTATGAACCCTATCGTTCCTAATACGGATCATGTGTGCTTCCCCAAAAGGACAATATTCGCGCGACACCTCTGAAAAAAAAGGAGAAAAATTACTTTGCTGCAATCCGTCAATTTGAAGCGTGTTAGCATTATGAAATTGGCTCCATCTCAACATATCAATCAACTATCTCGCCTTCGAAGGTGTTAGTTTCGACTGAAAACGTGAAAATTTTCTTAACTAAACCATTGTGGCCAGTTGGATTCCTAATAAAGGAATTCATTCCTGAGGAGTTTCCCCGTAATACTAATTCGGTAAATTTTCCGCACTCAAAAAATTAAATGTTTCTTCAGACCCAATAACTTTCATTTACCAAAATGTTGAGAGTTCACCGAAGCCTGGTTGAAACCTGATTTACATTCGTCGGAACATTTTCACAGTTTTTTCCAGGTTTTCACAAAGGATCGATCGGTGGTGATGTTTTAATTGCCATATCTGCTGCAGTTCGGTTCGACTCAATTAAATTTCCTACTCCTACTGACATTGAAATGCAATATCTCTACTTATAAGAAACATGCTGTAATGTACTTGCTAGATCTACTTCTCAAGGAAGTAAAATTGCTGATGTCCTAGCCTACCATGAACATGTCGCATGTTACCGGTCTGGCTCGTCGGATGGGATGGGTGAGAAAAATACCTAGGTTCATGATAGATTCTTTTTTTCTTACAAATACCTTATTAATTTAACCTACATGCTTACGGTGAATTTGAAAAAGAAAAAAAAAACCTTACGGAGGAAAATTTAAAAGAAAAAAAAAAAGAGGGATCTGTTAATATGCCCTACACATTCTGCCTATTCCTCACCCCTCAGTCCCATCCCCCCCACGAAGTCTCACCAGCCTCAAGCAATTCACTAGTAATTCATATTTTATTTTTATATTTAAAGGTAAATTAGATAAAATCACAAAAAAAATCTTATTAGCTACAGTAAGATATAATTACACAAATTTCTTTTTTTTTCTTTTAAATCAAAAAAAAAATCAATACATTTGTGTTTAAGGTTTAATAATGATAAAGATAGATACGAATTTCCTTTTCTTTTCCTTTTGAATCAAAAAAAAGTTATTACATTTGGGTTTAAGGTTTAATTATATTAATAATAAAGATAGCTTACCAAAATCGCCAACGTCGATGCGCATCGCCGCTGCTTCATTATTTTTCTTGTACAGGCAACAACAGCAACTTATATAATTAAAATTTTATGATCAATATAGTGGAAACAAAAGGAAAAAAAAAAGGAATAATGCAAAAAAAAAAATAGAAAAATGATACAAAAAAAAAAATGAAACCGAAATCGCCTGGTCCCACTGGACTGATTTGGAATTATTTAGCTGAATTTGCTTCTTTCGATTTAAACCGCACCCAACAATTTTTCCGCGCGAAGTCTCGGATAATTCCGCACACAATAAAAAATATTTCCTTCCACTCCTCTATTTTTCTTTCCGGCTAAGAAAACTGAATTTTTATTTTTTTTCCTCTCTGAGTTATATTACGTTTTTTTTTCTTCAAAAAAAAGGCGAAACGCAAATTCACGTTGAATGTATTCAGGTATCTTTTTTTTTTTTATTTTTTCGAATTTTTAGTTCATACTCTTTCTTTATGGTTTTCACAATACCCCGGGTAAAATGCACGTTAGTTTTGTAACTGAGCGCAATGCAAAATTCTTGTTGAAAGTATTCATGTATCTTTTTTTTATTTTTTTCGAATTTTTAGTTGATACCCTTCTTTTATGGTTTTCACAATATCCCGGGTAAAGTGCACGTTAACAGATCGCAATGCAAAATTCGTGTTGAAAGTCTTCAAGTCAAAAATCCCAACTCCCTCAAAAAACTTTTTTTTTTTTCCTTTTATATCTTTTTTTCTTCATTTTTTTTCTTTGACAAAGAAAACCATTTATTTATTTAAATTTTTTTTTTTTTTTTTTTTTTTTTTTTTTTTGTACAGTGCCCATTACAATGCCGCCCTCATTCATGACATGCCCGAAAAATCTGAGACTACTGATATAGTGAAAGCGTTAGGGGATTTCAATTTGTCACAAGTCACTTGGTGTTATAGTGATAATTTTGGGTGCATGGTCTCCACTTCAACATTTGATAGAGCTATTGTGTTTTTCAATGAGTTATTTCATCGTAATTTGTTTTAATACAACCGTTCTCTCAATTGTATTGGCAAACTGTTAGATCTATGCTTTGCCAATTTTCCGGAGATAGTTATAAATCACCGTGCACCCTTTAGTTTACCTGAAGATGCATACCATCCAGCAACTTTTTTATAGGCTTTTCTATAGGCATAATGGTCCGTTTTACCACTGTCAAATCCAAAAATTGACATCCTAGTATCATCGTTCTATAACGTATTAAGCCTAGCTGTTTCTTCGTCCGTTCCGATCAAGAAACCTCGTCCTCGAAGCATATGCTCACCATGACTTAACAAGAGAAATAAATATTATAAAAATAGGAAAAACAAACTGTTCAAAACATTTATGAAAAGTGCTTCCGCTTATGACTATTTCACTTACTCTGCTGCAAGGCATATGTTTAATTACCTCAACCACTACCGTTATTGAAGATACTTCCAGCTGATAAAATCGACATTGCCTAAATATTTTTACAAGTTTGTCAACTCCGAGAGGAAAATTTCCGTATAGCCCTCGCAAATTTCTTTCAATGTCTCCAAATCCTCTTGTGATATTAAATCCTCAAATATCTTTGCTGAATACTTCCCACGAAATTTTTCAACTACTGATTCCAATTAAACCGTCAACTGGCCGAATGCAACTCGATCTCGATTCCTAACTTAGTCAGGTTTCTCAACTATAGTTGTGCGCCCGACCCTCATGGAATTCCATCATGTGTACTGAAATTATGATCTGACGAACAATGTGGTGTTATTTCAACGATTCTTAATCAGTTCTTGAAATCAGATGTTTTTTCTTTGTATTGGAAGGGTAATTTCCTTATTCCACTTCACAAATGTGGAAACAGATATCACCTTGAGAACTATAGGGGCATCGTCAAGTTGAGTGTCTTACCTAAATTGTTTGAACGAATTGTTAAACAAAAATTTAGCTTTTGTTATCAAATCTTATACTTCTCCATTCCAGCACAGCTTTCGCGAAGGAAGACGAACTGTTACGAATCTCTTAGAGTTTATTTGCCATGTTTTCAAGACTTTTTCTTGTGGGTCTCGCGCGGATGGCGTATATATTGATTTTAGCAAAGCGTTTGACTTATTTAACCATAACCATTGTTGGTCTTCAAAGTCCAGGCTTTTGGCTTCCCTTTCTACTTAGTGATATGGATAATCGTTTATTTGCGTAACAGATCATAAGCAGCCACTTAGGATCCCTTTTGTTTAATTTATACATTAACTATTTCCACTCGATGATTAAATCCAGCCATATCTTAACGTGCGCTGACGATGTTAAGCTGTTTTCTTGTCATCTTCTCAATGTAAATATAATTATGAGTTGTTCAATTCGTTCAGATTTATTACAGAAACCTAAATGAATCCTATCACTCAGTCTCAATCTTGCAGTCTCTAAAGTGTATCAAAACAACTATCTTCAATATGTGCGATTTGCCTATGTCGTATTTAAAATAACTTGCCATCTTAATATCTCACTATGATCCGAAAATTAACTGATCTTGCTTACTGTATCGGTTGCCAAGCTTTTGCATGTTTCCAGTGGCTAAGGAGTTCACTCGCAACTAGCATCTGTACCGGTTGTGAGTGTGTCTCTGTGCTAGATGTGCGCGTGCTTTCTTTCTCTACTTGCTTTTATATACTTTGCATTACCTTTTAATAATAATTAGTAGAAGATTTATTTCTAAGAACCAATTGAATTCGGCTACTAATTTATTTTAGTTGAGTTTCGTGTGAATATAAATAATCAAATATACAGCCAATGCCAAAGAATATAAAGAAATACGATGAAATGATTTAATATACGTCACGACCATTATTCAATAATTAATGACAAATTTTTGGATTGTTTCATACATATCGATATTATAATAATAATAATTGGGAGACCAAGTATCCGACCCATAATCAGCGGGGGAGATGTAAATTTTTTCGGCTCGTGAGAGTCGCCAAAATCTTTTGACTAACTTTTAATAGCAGCCAGTGCAAATCTAGCTTTACACGCAAGTCATGAGATATGGGGACTGAAAGCCAGTTTCATCAATCATACTAGCATTTGTTTTTATTAATTTTCATACATGGCTTTCCGTAACACGGCTAACTTAGCTATTTTTCGCTCTCCCTCTTTGACCCTGCAGGAAGTTGTATATCAATCGATTATTCTGATTTCGATGAACTGTACAGCTAGGAAATCGACACTTCTTCAACACACAGCTTTCAAAAAACAATCATGTTAGTCATGTGCGTTATCTAGAGTCCTTTCGGATTTTGACTATGATGGCATTGAAGGCAGTTTATCTGGTATTAATGCGATTCTAAATTCCGCTATATCTGAAAGTGTTCTTGTTAAATACAACTTAACACCCGAGCATTCACCTGTTTTGTTGTCCAAAGAGCTAAGAATAACTCGTAACAAAAGGAGCAGACTTTTCAAAAAGTATAAGAGAACTCGTTTGCTGTTTGATTTTGTCAATTATTCCAGAGTAAGAAATAAGTTTAATTTTTTGAGTAAGTGTTGTTATAATGCCTACATTGATACAATGAGAGGAATATTATAGTCGTCTCAGATATGCATCTTCAAGTTAATTCAAAGCGTAAAGCTGCCGTGTTTCCTTAATAATATTATATCTGCAAGTTCCTCCGACATTTGTGACTTCTTTGTTAATTTCTTCGAATAATTTTATTTTTTAACGAACAACTCGATCATCTTGGATGATTTGATATATTTCCTAATGTTACTTCTGCTAGTCTAGAAGAGGAACATTGTTCAAAATTACACAGGGGTCGCTGAATTCGATGTTCCTCGAAATTATTTAAACATCTTTTCATGAAATACAACCGACGCTGATATTTACTTTATCACTCTTTCAATATAACTTTATTAAGAGTTGATCCATTACGATAATTTTACTGGAACGTGTTTGCAATATTTGCACTTGGCGCTGGATGACACACTGATTTTACGAAGATTTTTGGTAGGATTGATATTAAAATACTTTCACATATACTGATTCCCCTACAAATTTGATTGCGTGGTTTAGGCCATGTTGAAGAGGCCATACAAATATTTTTGTTGCTTAGATGTTGTACGTCACGAACTACTCAACTCAAAAGCGGAGACATTTGGGTGCGATAGTATTTAAATTATTCAAGGCTAACCATCCCATTTAGAACCTTCGAAAGAGCCAATTTTTCTTACCTTTGAATGTTTAATACCTTTGAAAATGCGCTGCGCCTGCATATTCAATTATACGAGTTATTGCGGAGCTGTATCGTTGATCAATAATTGTAACTCGTGTAGGATATTTTAATAAAGGTTCACAATCCGTTGTACAATCCTAACCATTGTGCACATCATAATTATATAAATTAATATACGATATGTATAAACTAAGAGGGTACGATGTGTTATATTTACAAAAAATCACAAAGAATGCAACCATGGGCGCCCCATTACGGGGACAATGCATAGCATAGATCAATATCTATACCCCTCAACAAAGCAACCAAATATGTATAGCTTCTCCTTGCGGAGAAAAAAGTTTTTTAGTTTAGCGTTTATGAGGAAATAGGTTGATAATAGAGAAAGCAGTACGGGAAAGTTAGAAGCATAACAAAGCAGTTTTTACCGTTACAAATATAACAGCGCAAGTTTCGACAAACCAGCGTGCAATAATTATACGCCCGATCAATCCCAGTAGCAATCGACAGAAGATAAACTTGAAGATCAACAGATTTAGAAACGTTAATGGAGTTATTACCAATTATGGCTGCCGGAACCGATGATGATCATGATGTCATAGATGGAAATTCCACGCACGAGTGAGATAGCGATACTTAAAGTAAAAGCATGAAAAAGTCTTGGACATATGTAAAGACTCCTTTTGAATACTGAAAACACTGAACAAATTAAACAGTTTACATTGTTAGACAATCTTGAAGCTTTTTAAAATGTAAGATACATTCTTCAAGCGTTTGCGGCAACCAGAAAATGCACTTTGAGTATACTTGGGGCGCTTATAAAAGCCAATATCCTCCTCACGACATACCTTGCGCGCGCTGCGTAGACACTTTGACTTATTAGCAACGTGATCAAATCTGATCTCCAGAATACTTTCAATAAACAAGGATATGGCTCATAGCCAATCCTAATAAAAACGTTATGCCATCCTTTATTCCAAGTCATGCGCTGAGTTCGTATACATTTCGTTAACCTACATGTTTGAGAAGAGCTTCTACGGTTTTGAAAACTAGTTTTACTACGTTATTGTACAAAAATGGTCAGAGAAAATATATTGAAAACTTTAGGAGAATTGCTAAACTAAGCATTCTGTGTGACTCGTTAGTAACTAAAAGATTTCCTCGGTAGATTAATCTGCTCAATATTGTTGCTAGAACGGTGTTTTTCTTTGGTGGATATACGAAGAAAGCGTAGCCTTCACATGCAAGCTACTTAATGGGTCAATCAAAAGTTTATGTGTGACATCCTGTAACGTGTGGTGTCGCTTAATATTTCCTAAAAAGCTAATTTGAATTTGAAATTGATAAAGGTGCAAGAGAAAATCTTTGTTAGAAACGGAATTTGACTTGAACAAATAAAAAAACACAAGTCAGAGAAAAGATGGATTATACGGGAAGAGACCGATCGAATTTTCTATAAATGCAGATGAATCAACATAAAATTTTTTTTAGTATATATGTATTTACTCTAATTTATTTTGAATTGTTGTTAAAACCGTAGTTGGATTACCGATAATGCGCATCATCGAGAATACGACATGGGTAAGTTTTTTTTTAATTTCGTTTTTCGCTTCATAATTAAATTTAAGTTTGTTTTATCATTGTTTTTATTTATTTATTTTATTTTATTTACATATTTTATTTATTTATTTATTTATTTATTCTACTTATACAGGAACTCAACTAAAAACAAATGACAGTCGAGTTCAAATGACTCTTAAAGTAAACCTTAAATTAATTATTATTAAAACTTAGTATAAGTACAATAAAACAAATAAAAAGGAAAAAAGAAAAAAAAGCATGTATACAATTAGCACAGAGCCACACCCACAACCGGTACAGGACCAAACTGCGAATAAACCCCTAAGCCATCGCAAACATGCATAAGCTTGGCAACCGATAATAGTTAACAACAATTCATTTTCGAGTCATAATGACTTTTTAGGGTTAAAAGCTTGTTCAGGTATGACACGTGTATTAAGCAACGTTGCTTTAATGAACTTTAAAGAGTCCGATAATGAGAACAGGTGATAGACGTCATTTAGGTTCTTGCAAACAACTCTGAGTGGGTTAAATAGCTCATAATTATATTTACACTGACTAAGTTTAACCAAGGTAAAGTGCCTAGAGAAGCGGTTAGGAAAAAACAGCGGTTAGGAAAATTATTTCTCCAAGTAATGTCGGCGAGTCAATAGCACCATTTATTACTTTGATTACGAAGCAAACGCCAAGAACAAATCTACGTTTCTCAAGAGACGGTAAGGACAACAGAAGCAACCTATTTTCATAGGGGGGAAGAAAAGCAAACGGGTCCCAACCCAAATTCCTAAGGAGAAACAGCAAGAATTGTTTTTGAATAGATTCAATTGAATCTGCATAGCATCTATATGACGGAGACCACAAAACAGAAGCATACTCAAGTATACGTCTAACCAAACACATGTACAGCCGTTTGGTAATATAAGGATCATCAAGTTCCTTGGACCACCTCTTAATAAAACCAAGTGTGGACCTAGCTTTGCTTAACCAGAATTCGACATGCAAATTAAAACGTAAATCTGTGAACGACTCGACGTCCTCATTTATTTAAGTTTAATGTCATATAATGCGACGACCACCATGCCACCAAATAATTCAGGTCAATTTGAAGCTAATGTGATTGCGATTCTAAGGAAAAGGAAGAAAACAGTTTCACATCATCAGCATACATTAAGATCTGGCTGGATTTAATCACCGAAGGCAAGTCATTAATGTATAGATTAAATAAAATGGGTCCTAAGTGGCTGCTTTGAGGGACGCCTGACGTAACGGGGAATTCATATGAGGTGGTGAAGTTAAACAAAACCCTGAATGACCTATTATGCAGATAAGAGCTTATCCATTTCACTAAATGGCAAGCGAAGGCTTAAAGTTTAAAGTTAAGTAATTTATGGTTAACCAATTCAAACGCTTTGATAAATTCGGTGTATATGACATCAGTGCGAGAGCCACTAGAAAAAGCCTTGAAAACATGACAAGTAAACTCTAACAGATTGGTGATCGTAGATCTTCCTCTTCGAAAGCCATGTTGGAGTGGAGAAATATACGATTTGGTGGCAAAGGCCAGATGCTGAGTTACAATTCTCTCGAATAGTTTAGGCAAAACACTCAACTTGGCAATGCCTTTATAGTTCTCAACAAGTTCTCTACTCCCACATTTGTGAATAGAAATGATAAAACAACTCTTCCAACACAAATGGAAAACATCTAAATTCAAGGACTGATTAACAATCTGTGAGATAACACTACATAACTCAGCAGCGCAAGATTTAAATATACATGATGGAATTTCATCAGGTCCAGGCGCACAACTATATTTTAGGGAACTCAACCCTTTAAAAGCGTCATCTTCAGAAATAACCAATTTAGGTATTGAAACCAAGTTAGTTACAGGATAAGGATAGTTTATTGATAAATCGAAATTAGCAGTCGAAAAGTTTCGTCGGAAGTACTCAGCAAACAGGTTTGAGATTTCAAAATCCTCCGAAGAATCAGAGCCATTAAAATGTACGTGCGAGGGAAGCGTGGAAATTTTTCTTTTTGAGTTAACAAATTTAGAAAAGTATTTCGGATTAGCAAATAGAGAGGATTTAATGAACTGAAGAGGATTTAATGGACTGATCTGCAATAATAAAGGTGGTTGGGGGAGTTAAATCTATGCCTTGCCACCGAGTAAGCGAAATAGTCTAGAGCAGAGCCATTTTTCGAATATTTTTTGAATAGCGTGTTTTTTCAATTCTTGTGATATTTAATCGTCCTATTAAACCACGGGGGACCCCTGCTTCGACGCCGACACTGCTTGATCGGAACAGATGCAGCAATAGCTAGGTTTAATGTATTGTAGAACGATGACAATAAGCTTTCAATACTTCCGGTTGAGAAATCAAGCCTCATATGTGAAAGATGATATATTAGCAATACAATATTGATTTTACGAAAATCATAATAATTGCTTGAAAAGGTTGGAGTTGGAACATTAAGGCAGTTCAACGAACCATCACACTTATGATGAAAGGAAATGCACACTGCCCGTTGATAAGGATCCTCAGGTAAACTAAAAGGTGGACAACGATTTACACTAATCTCAGGAAAATTGGCAAAGCAGAGATCAAGCAGTCTACCATTCCAATTAGGGGTACGGTTATATTGAACTAAATTATGATCAAATAATTCATTAAAGAACACAACAGCTCTATCAGATATTGAAGTAGGAATCAAACTGCCAGAATTATCACTTTTACACCAAGTGACTTGAGGCAAGTTGAAATCTCCCAACGCAGCGACCAAATCGGTGGGTCTAGACTGCTTGGCCACTTCACAAATGAGGGCAGCTTGTTTCTTATATATGAAGATATCAGAACTTGGGGGAATGTAAGACCAGGTTATAAATAGCTGTTCATTAGGCATTTTCGCTCGAATGGCGATAAATTCAACGTCAGAAGAAGTGGGCAATTCTATTGAAATGGACGGGACTGACGCAGATATGGCTATTAGTACACCGCCACCAATGCGATTCAATCGAGCATTTCTGAAAACCTGGAAAGAATTATGGAAAAGTTCCGACGAATGTAGATCAGGTTTTAACCAAGTTTCAGTGAAAGCCAAACAGAAAAACTCCGTGCTTACTGAATTTAGAAAAGTAGAACGAATTTTTAAATTTAGGCCCCTAACATTTTGATAAATGAGGTATAATGGGACTGAAGAAAAATTTAGTTTTTTGAAGGCGACAGGACTACTGCTTTGGCATTACGGGGTCGATCTCGAGGGATGAATTCCTTAATTAAGGATCCCACTGGCCACAGTGGTTTATTTAACAACATACCACTGTATTCAGTCGGAACTAGTATTTTAAAAGAAGATATTGCTCTGGATTGAGAAGGAGCCAATTTGAAGATGTTAACGCGCTTTAATTTGACTGATGGGACTTTCGCCGCCAGATAGCTTTTCATGTTATCCACCGATGTTTCAGGTGTCAGTCTTGACACAAATATTGTTTTCCTGGGAGGAACTGCCGTCAAGCAAATGTCATTACTACCAGGAACAGTAGGGTTCACGGCTGGGGCGTTATGAGATGGGGAGAATATTGAGTGGGTTACCACACTGCCACGAGCAGCTTGCGCGACATGCCCAGACCAGCGTTCACACTCGAACAGCGAGGGGGAGAAGATGATTTATTTTTCTCTTTATTATTTTTAGGCGATGACGCCTGATTAGAATGAGCGACGGCAAGGGGAGGAGACACCCTTGCCACTTCAGCATAACTTAAAGCAGAAGGACATGTCGGCTTGTTTGTAACTATTTTGTTACCGGCCGACTCAGCAGTATCGGAAACGCTGACTTTCGTTGTAGAGTTAGAGGGTCAAGTTTAGAAGGAATCAGAGGTGACGTCCCACACGCTACGCTACGAGTTGTAATTTTGCTAGCTGGGGAAGAAGACGAGTGGTCAATAAAGCCACACTCATCAAACCTAGAGTTAATTACTTTTCCCACAAGGAGCCGAGATTTTTACTCAATTCAGAGAAAGCATTTCTCGTCTCCGTGAACAATTTGTAGAAGTCTATGTCCCGCTTCCTACAGTCAGGACATCACCCTCGTAACCCTTTCGAGGGGTCTACGACTGCGTCAACAGCACGGCCGATAATATCGGCACACTTTGCATGGCCAAAGCGATCGCAAAACCAACACGAAACGAATCTTTCAGGTTCCGGGCCAGTTTTTGCAGTTTATAGACACTCCATGTCAAGTCAAAAAGATAGAAATGGATTATGAGCAGAAAAAAAAGAGCAAAATCAAGAGGATCACAACACTAAATTTATCTACAAATTTAAGACAATTTTTCCGTTACGTTGACACTGTAACAAGAGAGCAAAAGAACAAGATAAATCAAAACCAACCCTCAAAGATCAATAAAAAAAAAAAAGAGAGAAAACAAAATCACAAAAATTATTTCTTAAATTAGACGAAAATTTACACACTACTGCAGCAACGGTAAACAAAGAGCAAGAGAAGAGCTGTAATAGCACCAAAAGAAAAAAAAAACACGAAAGAGACCAAGAACCAAAATGAAAATCAACAAAATTTTAATATAATTTTAATATAATTATAATTCTTACACCCTTTACACTTTTATGCCTTTACAAATAATTAGGCTTCAAACGCGTAAAAAGAAATTAAGCAATAAGAAATTGAACACAGTGCAATAACTCTTCACACAAGAATAGAACGATACGACTACGCCGCGATCAGTTTCCAAACTGATAATTTAATTTTAATTAAAACAAAATTAAATAATTTTTTTTTTGATTCCTTACTCTAATTTTTCTTATTGTAACTTTTAAATAATTAAATTCAGATTCAGAATTTCCTTAAAATATATTGTTAGCTAAATCAACTAATTTAAATCTATAAATGAGTTTACTTAAAACAGCAGGATGAGTATAGGTGTGACTTGGGATAACGACGTAGCATGATTTGTTCATTCTTCTGTTTTGATCATAAATTTTAAGTTAGATGATGCATGCGAATAAAATAATAATACATAAATTTAGAAATCTACGACGATCCGACGAGCCAGACCGATTTATCGCCTCCAACTAATTTAGAAACAAAAGAATATACCAACCCCTAGTTTCATACAATATACTACAACTACTTGAATTATTTTAAAATCCTTTATGGTCGCCATAGTAACGAGGTTTCCTGGTTTAATATTTCGTCCTTTTTGGAACTAGAGAACAGTAAAATCCCGACAATTAACATATTTTATCAAGTTTGCTTCTTTGGTTAGTTGGAGGCTTTTGAATTTTTTTTATGCCGAGGACGGTATATGGGATGAAATAGTAATGTAATCGTATTTTTTTATTCACACGTGATATTTTTGCTAGAAAATGGAGTTTCACCATGAATTAAGCATATACCATGTAGCGGGGTTGCTAAATTCAACAACGATTTACAGCGATCCTACGAGAAAATGAAAAAAGTTGGCATACCCATATTGGGACAGTGTTGAGTAAAGTAAAAATTAATGAAAAAATGAATAAAGGGAAGAAGAGCGTTTGTTTTGTTATTGCAGGGGAGTGATGCTAGAGAGCTTGGTCATCGTTTAAAGTTTGTGTTGCTTTTATTTGCCGATTATACAAAGAAGATGTAAAACAAAAGATCGAGACGGAATATTTGATTTAAAGATTTGGTTAACTTGGCTGCAAAAAAAGAGATATGTTTTTCATAAAATGAATTGGATAGGCTATATCAATCCATTAAATGATAGAATATTTCGTCCTCGCGTGTATAACATGGTGTGTTATAAAAAAACAGTTGTACAATATGAATATGCACATCTAACGCATTAAAATAAATAATTAAATGGTTTAGTCTGCATTTGTGATAATCGACGTGTCTCAAATAAACCCATTTTTTAAAGCAGATTCGCAAAGGTAGTAAGCAATCTGAATATTTGTGTATTAGAAACTTCTATTTATTTAAATAAATATACTTTTTTTGTTTAAATTTGTAACCATGAAATAAAAATCATTGCAGTCAATTTCAAATTTTCCGGATTTTCCAATGATCCGTAAGTGTGGAGCCACTCCGCTGAAAGAGTTTACCTGTCAACCTTTTGCCGGGGCATGAAAGCAATGGTTGGCTGCTCGGTAAGCAGTAAAAAAAAAAATATAAAACTCTAAAAAACTACATCATCATTGCTGGGGGAGGAATATTACGAGAAGATGCATTGGTGTGTATAAAGGTTAGTATCATAGTATTTAGTACTCCGAAAATCTAATCAGAGCTTTTGAAAATTTCTTGTAGATCGATTATGATCATTTTAACATTCAAACTCATTTCAGTTTTTTTTTTATTTTATTTATTTGTTTATTTATTTACACATGAAACTCAGCTAAAATAAATTAACAGCCGAATTCAGTTGGCTCGCAGAAGTAAATCTTATACTAAGTATTATTAAAAATTAATACAAAGTATATAACAGAGAGTAAAGAAAAAAAAGCATGTGCATCTAGCACAAAGGCACACGCACGATCGGTACAGACCCACGTTGTGAGTGTGGTCCTAAACCAATGCAAACATGTTACAGCTTGGCAACCAATAACAATCATCAACACATCTTTGAATCACAGCGACATGTTAAGATTTCGGGTTAGTTTAAATACGATATAAGCATATCGCGTGTATTTAGCATAGTTGTTTTGATAGACTTAAAAGATTTCGATATTAAGTTTTTCTGATTTAACGGCTCATAATTATATTTACATTGATTAAGTTTAATGAAGAAAGAGTTCACCAAGTAATATAGGCGAATCGGTTGTACCACTTATTAGCTTGATTAAGAAGGAAATACCAAGAATAAATCCACGTCTCTCAAGTAAAGCTAAGGCTAAGGAAACAATATATTTCTTCCTCTCCGGAAGCCTTTCTGGAATGGAGAAATATAAGTTTTGATAGCGAAAACTAAATTCTGAGTAACAATTCGCTCAAACAATTTAGGTAAGACTCTCAACTTGGTAACGCTTCTATAGTTCTCAACGTGATATCTGTTTCCACATTTGTGAAGTGGAATAAGGAAACTGCCCTTCCAACACGAAGGGAAATCACCTGATTTCAAGGACTGATTAAAAATCATTAAAATAACACCACATAGTTTGTAAGAGCATGATTTGAGTATACATGATGGAATTTCATCAGGCCCAGGCACATAACTATATCTTAGATACTTCAAACCATTCAAAACATCGTTTACTGAAATGGTCAAGTTAGGAATCGGAAGTGACGTAGTGAATAAGCAGTTGAAAAATTTCGTTGGGAAGCCTTCGGCCTTTTTGACTTTTTCAACATATGTAGCTTTTGTTACAGAACTAGGGACAAATGTACGATCGCAGATGGGAGACTTACGTAGATTACACGTTATATAAAAGTGGCACCCAACGACGGGCCGAAAGACCAAAAAGAAAAAAGGCATAATTCCTACGATAATTTTGGATTCATCTGTACACAAATGTGTTGTTTTCTCTTTTGAGTTAGACCCAGGGGTATGCAAAACATAACTAAGAATTGTTGATTTTTTTTTTGCATATTGTCATTGTTAAACCACTGGTTTTCTCAACTTATCTAACCCTTTTTGTACCGCGCATAAATGAATCGAAACTCGTTATACATAGTGCATTTGTCTGACATTGTGCAATGCTTGACGTGGGCGGGTTCATTTATAAACAGCTTTGGAGCTGTAGTTGCGTAGCAGCTAATTTTTGCTCGATGCATTCATTTTTTATAATGAATTATTGTTAGTGGTGAGTTAAGCTCTTTGTTTATTCAAGAAGAGAAACACACACTTGGTCAAACGTCACTTTCTAACTCACCAATAAAGAATCCGAAGACCCTGAAAATCTTCTTTTCTCTCGATAAATATATATTAAATCTCTTTTCAATTTCGTTGTTTTGCGCCATTGGCTCATTTCATTTTCGTTTTATATTTCGGAGACAATATTAATTAGGCCGATTTGGCTAATAGTTGCCTGACACAGTGCGTATTGTGTTTTCAGAAATAGCAAGCTCTTAATGCACTATCTGTGTCCCCACGCAACCATGTGTTTCAAATTCAATATTCGTCATGTGTCTGACGTTGAAGAGTATGAGGAGGTAACTGCCGAGGTTATTGAAACATTCAAAGCAATTGGTCCCTGGAATTGCTCACACACCGATCATGGTTTCGATAACTGTTTAGCAGAAAGACGTATATTTTGATATGGTTGTGGAAATCGATAAGTGTACAAGCCCAATTGCCCCGTATGTAAGAAACATCCTAAGGATCTGCCTGGAAGTTTTCTGAGTCATCCTAGTAAGATTACTAGGCACACTAATATTAACTCAACCTGTCTCTATCTAAACTATTTCTACGGAGAATGTTAAAATCCCAGTGAACGATCAGTCGGAGTTAATGCAATTTGAGAATCATGCTTCCCATAGCCCATTCGAGAACTTGCCTCATAGGACTTTCAAACCTCATCATGTCCGTTTACTTGAATACAACAAAATTTAGACCAGAATATTCAATGAATCTTTTTCTTCAATTTGTAAAAAACTTAAACGATGCATCGCTCAATTATGTCGGTTTTTCAAATTTGTTTTAGATAAGAGAAGACTATTCAGTTATACTGTTCTTTTTGATAATGGTCGAAACGGCATATGACCGATTGTTTCTGCTCAGTTGTTTAGTCAAGATGTAGTAGGTCTGGTTGATACCGGTGAATCTGTTTCATGTTTTGTCTATTATGCAAAAACGTTTCTCCAAGAAAATAACTACTTATGGAAAAGTTTGCTGTATATTTGAAGACAGCTGACAGCAGCAATCATAATGAAGTAGATTGCGTAAGTGAAGTTGATTGATAAAATTCTTAGCAGATTACCAAAGGCAAAGTTTATTAAAAGTCGTGATTTAAAAGATGCTTTTTCATAGATATCTATATAAGATAGATAGATAGATAAGATAGATATCTTTAAATGAAGAATTTAGAAGGAAAACATCCTCCACGATACCTTGGTTCCCCACTATGTGAATTTGCGACAACGCCGATTGGCGTATGCAATGCACCCCAAATCATGTGTCGCTTAATGAAAAGAGGACTCCACACCATCTGCGTCATCAAGTTTTTCTTTATTTGGATGATTTGTTTATTGGTTTTGAGGTCTTTGATGCGCTTCTTCAAATATTACCTGAAATTGCTTTATGTGTACGTAAAACCAATTTAATTATCAAGGTTGCGAACAGTCACTTATTAAAAAACAAGTAAAGTATCTAGGACATTTAATAATTCAGACGATTTGTGACTATTCTTTGCCGAAATCAATCACGAAGATTTTTAGTTGTTTGCGATTGGTGCTGACGTTTTATGCGCAACTCGCACCTTTGTCCACTGATGTGTTAAAGAAAAAGAAGACTTTTGAATAGTCAGATAAAACAAAACTTTCTTTTTGGAAATTTTGAAATAACAAAACACATCGTTGTTGTTGTTATATAATACAGATTTGACTCGTCCATTCTCTACCCAATGCGACGCAATCCAGTTTGGAGTAGGGGCTGTATTAGCTGAGAGAAAAGAAAACGGACTAGAGGTTATAATGTATGTCTCATAAACTTAATAATCTTCAAACTAATTTTTCTGAAAATACAATATTTCAACTTAACAGTTAACCATCGAAAAAGAACTCAACATGTTGTGCCTGATTCGTTGTCTAGTGCTCATTCCGAAAAACCCGAAGAAATTAATAGTTAATACGTCAATAATTAGTTCTTAAAAGAATTTACCGACTCAAAATTGATTTGACTTCCAACGCATTCCAGATCACGCAATATGTTCCTTTAAGACATCGTTTTCAGTCTAAGCTGGAACAGTTATCTGATATAGAGACTTAAGATGGTTATATTTACAATCGAACCGAGTACGCTACAGGAGATGCAATATGGAACAAAAGTCATGAAAGTGATTAATCTTACCAATGATTTAATTAAACGAGCTTATAAACATTCATTGAGTACCAATGGAAGTAGCTACACTATTCATCTAGGGGCCGAAGATGGTTAGACCAGTTTTAGACTATACTTCTACACGTGATGTCTATAAGCAAATAAAAACACCCAATCAGATTCTAAAGCTATCTAGGCAACCAAGCCTTTCGTTTCAAATTTATTAGGCCCTTATTCTAGATCATCTTTTGGTCATGTTGATATTATAATTGCTTTCGATCATCTTATAAAAAAAATTATTTTCTTGAGCCTATTAGAAGGCTTACTGCTCAAAATATTGTTGAGTTTCTAAAAAAATTAGTGTTTCACATTTTTGGCGTACTTGAATGCATTACGACTGAAAATGAGGTCTAATTTAAATCGTCTATGCTCAAGTCCTTGTTGGAAAATTAGGGTCTTCATCAGAACTTTATTGCTCTTTATTTTCTACAAACTAATGTGAGCGAAAGGGTAAATCATTCTGTTTTAGCAGCCATCAGAGAACATGTTAAACCTTCTTAACGAGATTAGCATGAAAAACCATCAGTTATTAGTTAGCCTATGTAGAGCGCTATTCACGCTCTTCACCGTATTATGTTCTGTTTGGATGAAACTTGCTGGCTAATGGCAAATCATATACTTTGTTATGGAGTTTCGGTCTTTTAGAGGGCCCCCCTCGTCCTTAAATACTGACGAGAAATTAGAATTGGTTGCAGAAAAGATTCGCGATAATATTACAAAAGTCTAAACTCCCGTTTACTACACGTCCAGTAGCTTATCAGGTTGGACAACCCGTGTTTAGGTGGAATTTTACCCAAAGTCGCTTAGTGAATCATTACAATAATAACTTAGCCAATCAATTCAAAAAAGCTATAATCATCCGTCGTGCTGGTATGAGTTTAAAGATTTTAAAGGTAAAAGATAAATCGACTTGGTAAAATCGACGCAATTTCTTACCTTCTAGCGTTATCTATCCTAGACAAATATTTAGTAAAAGGAATGACCTCCCAAAGGATATTTTTCTACAAAACCACTTAAAACATTTTTGTCAGATTAGCTGTGTGTCGCCTTCTCCGAGCGGGTATCCCGGGTTGTTGATACTCTATATATTGAAAAACTTGAAAAATGTTGAAAAACTTGAAAGCTGTAAACAGATAAACGCAAGTGCCATTGATAGTTAGTTATGAGGACAACCGGACGGACCAAAATTACTTACTGAACGGCTCTTATGCCCACGACATAACGTTCTGTAGCTGATTTCAGCATGTTCACAAGATTAGTTGGTCCGAATACGATTCTACTAATAAAGAAGAAATGTAGGCGGTCACAAAGCAGATGCTTCATTGTAAGAAATTGTCCGCAGTTGCAGATTGGAGAAGACGATTTCTGAAGGAGTCATTGGGCTGTTGCAATTGTATGGGCAAGGCGAATAGTCGCCAATGTTTGACTTTGTTTTGCTCAATATTTGTTAGATATAAGGAAGGAAGTAGGTGAGTGTTAACAAACGAATGATATTGATGATAGTAATGTAATTTTGCTTTCAAAATTTTCTCTTTAACTTTGCTTCCAATGTATCTTTGAAGGTCTAACTTTTCCATGATAATTTTTTATTTTACTTTATTCACGCATGGAGCTCAACAGATATAAATTAATAGCCGAATTTAATTGGCTCTTAGAAATAAATCTAATGTTTTATGTTATTAATAACGATTAAAAAGTATTTAAAGAAAAATAAAGAAAAATAAGAAACCAAAAAGGGAAAAATTCGTCTATAACGAAAAAAAAAGCATGTACACATGTAGCAAGGAGGAATAACCGTAATCGGCTTAAATTCTTGTTAGGGTTGGGCCCCCATTGCAAACATGAAATAATAATTATAATTATAATTACCTCAATTGAACTTTATGAACGTAAAGTTCCTGAAGAAAGAAACTTTTTAGAACATTGAAATTTATTTCCCCAAGTAGCACCGGAAAATTGATAGTACCATTTATTAACTTAATTAAGAAGGAAATCGTCCATAAAAGATGTGCACAAGAGTCAAATTTTACAGATCATGAAATGACTTCACTGCCAAAGAAATGAGATGTCAATCTTCCTCCCAAACTTTCCTCGGAGGAAATTGGCATAAGAAAGAGCCCGCCGCTGTGTGAAGTTAATCATGATAGACTAAATGACGACTTTTTGAAATCTAATTGCGTTTCAAGCAACCTTCTTTGTCCGTGAATTATGAGCTTATGTGTCAAAGACGTTGTTTCTTCCCGCCTAGTAAATGCCACCGCAAAGTCTATTGCGACTATCGTAGCAAGTTTTGATTGAAACAATGCCACGAAAAAGGGTGCATATTAAGAATAACAATTGAACAACTTCGGAAATGTTGTATATTGTAGTGCATAAATAAGTCACAACAAAAAGTTCAGAAAGAACAAAGTTGATCAGCAAAATTACCGACGCATATATTGCAACTGCAAAGTTTGATATTTCGTGGTCGAAACATCCACCCTGGTTGTACTATTGCAACATACCAATGGATCCTTAAAAAATCTAATCCTCCCTTCCACTATTTGAAGACCCGTTTTCAGCGCGCCTGACACTACGGACATCTCAAAAGTGTCTGGGGAACCAAACATTACTAAAATATTTAACTACATTAAAATGACTGGGCTAATTGTAAATATGTTTATTATTGTATAATTGTATTTTCGTTAATGATTGTTATTGTTAATTAAAAAACTAAACTAGATTAAATAAATGTACTAAAAAAGGAGTTCTCGTAAAAGTATGCCGCCAAAGCTTAATTATTTAGTACTTTATATTAAAAATAGCGCATCTTTCATAATAAAATGGAATTTTCTCAATTTGGTCCAACCCAGATCACGTACTGAGATAGCTTCCGTCACCTAAGGTATTAGGTGTTTGCAATAATTTTGTTCATTTATATTGGTTTGGCAGCGATCCACCCAGCGGCTCATTTTCGCATTTCTTTAGTTTTCCGGAGCCGGGTGCCATCCAAGCCGCGCTGAACCGACCTAAACAAATGGTAATCAGGAGGCGCCATGCCTAGTGAGTGAGGTGGATGCGGCAGAAATTCCCATTCGAACTACAACAGTGTATCCTAGACAACTCAATAATATTAAATGGAAAACTGTTATTTTTGGTGGGTGAAGGTCAAAACCGTTCTGTACAATGGTATTTCCAATTTCTTTATCATTTTTGCTTTAAATCTGGCTGATTAAAATTTTTACGAACACTTAATACATATTAGGATATTTTAGAGGAAAAATAAATAAAGAATCGTATTACTCTACGGTGTAGAATATTTAATGGTCGATCTCTCCTGGCTACGTTTTTGCCTGTTTTATATAATGGATATTTCGCAAGATGTGTAAAAATACAAAAAGAATGCTTACACAATAAATTTCGCTTAGGATTCCTCAGAGGACAAGAGCTAGGATATGTAATTGAATCGAATCTTAAAATTCCATTTCTTTATCTTTACTTTCATCTTAATATTGTATATTTCAACGAACGTACGCTTTATTGCGTTTATTAATAAGAGATTCGCAATATTTCTTGAGATTACATATGAACAATGTTAATTAATTAGGATCTATCTTAAACTAGTTAATAAAGATTATTAATAGGAGTGAAATTAATAAAAACTTAAAGATCATAGGGGGCTAAAACAATGATGCGTTATTTCTATTTTCGGAATGGGTCTTCAGTTTTGCCAATTCTTGAAGATACTCAGTGGCAATTGGCAAATCGCATGGCTTTGTATGTGTCCAAACGAAAAAAAACTTATGAAAAATGAAGACAACTTATTTCCAAATTGAAACATGGAAGAAAAAGAACAAATGCAATCTATTTTCAATTTAGAACAAGGTTTTCAAACCAAAATTTCATATACTTCTCGTTTATATTTACATTGATTTCTTTGTTTTTTTGTTTCCTATAAAATAATACGGTAACGCTGCTTGCCGCGATGTCTACTTGAGACTTTTTAACCCGAAAGTGGGGATAAAGCATCATTGCGTTATTCCCCTTAGGCTGAAACGTAACGGAATTTTGCTTATATTCCTAGATATTTAACTCAGAAAGTTTTTATAAAATAGACTATATCTCCAATTAATAACTGTTTATATTTATTGTATATAGGCATATTTACGGCAAACATAAGTGTTGCTTTTCCCCCCAAGTATTGACCTTTCTTTATAATTATAAAGGTAACTGTTTATATTCAAACAAGTAAACAATTTTTATAAAATTTAGCTTATGGTTCTCAAGTGATGGAAGCAATTTGAGGAGTTTCGCCCTTGGGCGTCGGCTATTTAGTAACAAATTGGATATTTCACAAACAAATTCTATACAGAAATCAAATGTAATGTTTCCATACATTTTATTACGGCTATATCTTGAGACACTTATCTGAAGACAAACTACAGCTTATCAAAGCCCAACTTTCAAAGGCAAGACAAGTTGCATGTATATGTGTATTTCAATTTTAAAGCCGATGGTCTTAATTTTTTGTTTTTCATTTCTTTAAATTGCATAATATAAAAAGAAAATGTACGTTAGTGTAAGACAAATGTAAACTAAATAAATAACTATAAAATTTAAAAAAAAAGTCAATTTCTACTTGCGCGTTGTTTTCTATTTGTTTTATTTATAGGCACATATGCAAAATAATATGATTTGTCAACTCTCATAAAGTTTTGTTGAACGTCGGCAAAGACCAAAAAGTCCAAACTCGAAAATAGGAATAACGCCTCATTACGTCAGCCCCTAGGTAGATAATATAAACATGCAACCGAATGAGATTGACTTTCAAAAATATATGTTATCTACTTGTTATATGTACTCTTATGAAATATAACAAAAAGGTAAAAGGAATAAGGAAAAATAAAATTATTGTATAAATAAACAAGCGAAAAAGGCATGTACAGAGGCTATACCCGAACGGGGATTGAACCCTTAAACCGTTGCACACATCCAGAAGCAATTATGGTAAATATACGATATTCTATCTACGAATAATTCGAACACTCTACGTTAACACTTACTTTAAATATGATATAGGTAGAAGCGGTCTAAATAGCAGCATATTAAAGCTTGGAAAGCTCATAACTGTAGCTACATTGACTGCTTAACTGAAGTCTATTTATACATCAGTTTGAGAGCTACTAAAAGAGCCTTGAAAATAGGGCAAGTAAGTAGGTACCGTAAAAATTTTTATTTAAAAGGAAAGATGGAGCGCTCAGTTCCATTAAAAGATCAGGTGAAGTGCTCCTCGTGGTAAGGTAAGGCGTTTGGAGGAGCATCTAGGGCAGGTTTATGACATTTATGAGAATCTTTGTGTGAAGTAGGAGAAGACGAACGCCAGGCATCACTAAATGTTGGCCTCTTACTCTTCTCAAAGGCAACTGTACATTCGAAACGGCTGCACTCTTCAAACATTGCTTTGTGTCTGTCGAATTTATGGATGACCGTTCCTTGCCTATCTCACACAGACACAGTTTCGTTTGCATAAAAGGACGATAAAAGTCTATGTCTCGCTTTATACAGTCAAGAAAAAAAAAAAAAATTCGATAAAAACAACCGGAGAAAATTGCCCGCTAATTGTTACGCCGACGCCCGTAAGGACTAAAAACAATGAACACACAGAATATGTGAGAAACAAGAAATCGACAACAAAAAAAGCAGATAATTTGTTAAGCAATGATTGAACCCGGGCAGTACAGAACAGAAAACTACTCAATAACTAATATTATAGCGTGCATTTATGACCATGTATCTGAAAACTTTTACAGCGATGTTTACAAAACTAAACAAGCGACAATGCAGAAAAAACCGGTGAGCCCGCATACTAACAAATAAAAGTGCGGGATCGCCCACCGCTACTCGCAAAATCAAAAAAGCTATCAACACTCTATATCACAGAAAAACGAATTTAATTATAAAAATAAAACAAAAATTTGTCGCACACAAAAAAAATTATCATCGCGCACGCGTGGCTGCCAAGGTTGTTGAGAAGTTGATTGATATAGCCACGTTTAAGTCTGATTGAAGAAGATTAAAAGAATAATGTTCAGCATTGAAGGAGGAGACCAGTTTTCCTCGGGTGCGGGAAAATCGATTTTGTCTCAGACTGAAGATCATTAATATATAGAGTAAACAAGATCGGACCCAAAAGGCTGCCTTGAAAAATACCGCGTCTTATATCAGACTACAAGAAGTTCTAAAACATTCTAAAAGAACTATTACGGAGATGTTCAAGGGATAATTATTTCTACTAAATCAAATTTTCATTATATTGATACCTTTGCAATTCACGTTTACATTTGCATTTAAACAAATCAGTGATTGTATTTTTCTGGATTTCTTCATCAAATAACTTAATAGTAATCACAAAACGAATATGAAATAGTCATGAATTTAATTATTCTGCTATAACAACAGATTACAACCAAGAAAGTTAATACTAAGAAGAGGCTATCACCTTCTCCAGTTGAATGAACCCGACAATTGCAATATAACGGTAGGCAGCTTATGCATAATTTTGTCAAAGATTTTGCTAAACCCAATTTAAATAATACCCGGTTACGAAGCACCGGAGATAGCCTTGGGAAGAGTAAATGCTAATAAGGTAGAGGCGGTTGATTTTTCATCTAAAAATGTATGGTGAAACGGAGAAATGTACCACAAACAAACAAAACTTTGAGCGACGGTGTATACAAACGATTTAGCCTCAAAAATCGGATCGCTGGACAGATATAAGGCTGAGAGGATAAAGTGTTTGGAATTGATTAAAAATTCGACTACAGAATTATGCGTTTTCTTGCCTTCTTTTCTATCATTTTTCAAGATGTAAGAAATGCGGTTCTTTGACAGCTGCAACAACGGAGAAAGTTTCGAACAAAGAAATCATTAGCAGGAAAGAACGAAGAAAAATGGTTGAAAATAAAAGAAAATTTGTATGGTATTGGAAATGCAAACTAATAGAAAATATGACAAAAAATTTGTAACCTATTTAACAATTCTAAATACAGTTTTAATACACAATTGCTCAAATCGACATGGGCATGATTCAAACTATTTTGATTTTTCTATTCGATTTTTTTACATTGCTTTTAAAAAGATTTTTTCTAATGAAACCCTCGGATTTTCCATAAGTAAACGTTTTTTTATTGACTCGCCAGTGTAGTTTGGCTCGTGGGAATGATGTAGGATTCATTGGCTAATTAGAAACAAATATTCGCACTAAGATAAAGAATAACTAGTTTATTTGCGTGCGCTCTGTAGCGCAAAATATATTCCAAAAAAGAGATAATATTTGGACTTCGCTTTTAAAACTTATCACTCTCCACTCAGAATTAATTATCCACAGAAAAATTTTTTTTCTGCTTGATAGCATTTTGACAAAAAATTCCATTCATGCTGTAGTCCACAAATTAAAAAAAAAATCTCGATTCGAATAAAAAAAAATTCCTTTTTTTTCAGCCTGTTACATGTTTGTCCGATTACTGTCTTGCTTACTACTGCTCTTTTTGAAATTCAAGATGCTACGATTGTTTACTTATATAAAACTTCTTAATATAACCTAATCCTTAGCGACTAAAATATCTTGTACATTTTTAAATCGAATTAAGCTAATTTTTTTAAATTGACATTTGTACAAGTAATAATCCTATAGAATAGAGACAACGAAATATGTAGATGATCCGACTTTTTTTTCAAATTGAGACTAGCAGATTATTATGGGCTTTATTTTGTGCTCCTGTTAAGAACAGTAGTAATCCTGATAATTAGCAGCCCTTTGAAAGCTTGTGCTTTCATTCTCATTATTTGTATGGGCACAGATTCTGTTAATAATTTCTTAATATGACTTCGCATTCCCTCAAACGTTTGCATAGAGAAGCATTTATATTTCTGTGTTTTTAAGTGAATATGCGCTATGATATACATATAAATGTGTATGTACGAAAAAAAACCAAACAGTGTACATATGTGTATGAAATACGGTTTCTTTTCTTTGTTTATTTCACGTATTCTAAAGTTTATGTTCGTTAAATTCTTCAACAAATTTCAATTAAAATTGTCATAGTAAGGAAGATGTCATTATTAAAAAAAAATTATGTGATTATTATTTATTTTTGGTTACAATGTGCATTTCAATCAACAAAAGTATCATATAGTCAAACATTATCGATCGTAAATATGTCCTTAAACATAAAAATTAGAAAAAGATTAAAGATGAAAACACCCGGGATTCGGGTGAACCCTAATCGGGCCAAATCTTACATTACAGCATATTCAAGTCTTTGATAATCTTCGAGTTTATGATAGAAGCATTCACGCCAAAGTCGATCAAGCTATAGTTCTCATTAATTGTTTCCAAAATTTATGGATAAGTCCATAGCATAGTTTGTTCTGTAGTAATTGATATTACGCAACCGAACATGCTTAGACACTCGTTGTCGAACATCTAAGTATATTTTAGATAATAAGTATGCAGAATCAGATATGCCACTCAGTAGCTGGTGAACAAACGACACATTGAACACAGTTTGTCTGCTTCCAAGAATGAAAACGGACTGAATATATTTACGGTAAAGTTCATGTTGTGGATCCCACAAAATCAAACAGTATTGCAGAATAGACCTCAGCAGCAATATATATAACAACAGAATAATACGAGGTTTACGAAACTTTTTGCCCCCCGCTTAATGAAGTCTAATGTGCTTTTTGCTTGCTAACAGCAATGTTAATGTGTGCACTAAAGGACAGTTTTGTATAAAATTGGACCCCAAAATCAGCAATAGAATGTAATTTACAAATTTGCACATTATTGACTTCGTACGATACGCATTGGTCCGGCAGAAAACTAATATTTGTTAATACTTAGGAACGGCGAATTAAATTAAGATCCTCTTAAAGATAGAATTGCACTTAACTATCACTTGAGCTGACAGTTAGTTTAACATCGTCTATATACATCAACACACGAGAATATTTTATTACATTTGGTAAGTCATTTATAAACAAGACAAACAAAACTGGATCGAGATGGCTACTTTGAACAACTCCTGAGTGTACTACGACTTCTTAAGAAGCTACATTATTATGCAGTAAATGTTGATCCCTTAGCCAGGAAGAGCGAAATAGTAAATGATTTTTTCTCTTTCAATGGAAAATAACTGGAAGCAATAGTGAGATTGTGTAGACCATATAAATTTACAGCACAGTTCCTTAGCACACAACCAGGTACAGGCCTAGCCTTAAATTTGTTATCCCTATGTAACATGTTACTGTAAACCGTGTGAGAGTCAAGAAAATTCAAATTTTCATTATACGGAAACCTGATTTTCATATTTGCGTTTATGTTGGGAATATCGTTACAAACTTATACCTAAAAGTCAGCAAATAGATTTGCAATTTTGCTATTATCTGCAGATTCAACCGATGGACGAGATTTACCGTCATGGACGAAGGATAACAATTAATTTTCCTTTGTCTATTAACGAAGTCATAGAAAGATTTAGGATCTTTTCTTAAATAATTCTTCACCACCTCTAAGTAGTTGCGACAGCACAGCTTATTCTGGACGTTATATTCCTTGTGGACAATCATAAATTTTGCATGGTTAGTAGTCAAGTTTCAGCTCCTATAGCGGTTATAAATCTAGTTTGTTTTTTCATTTTTTAAGTACTTTAATTTCCTGTTAGACCATGGGGGCTGCACTTGTTATTGTGGTACTATCTAAGCACGGTTATAGAAAAAAAAAGTTGACTCTATCATAGAATAAATGAATCACATTATCGAGGTAAGATGCAGATATTTGATGAGCCGTCTGGAACATAAGGCGAGCTCTCCATGGATAGCAGATAATTTAATTTCCCGTAACTGATGTGCTTAAAACTAATTGCTGGGATACGTTCTTTGTGTTTCTTACGGCCTTACCAGGAATCCATGCTTGAATTGATATTTTTCTTCGAGCAGGACGACAGGATAACCACATGCAAGTATAAATAAAGACCAAATCCAGCATTTTATTCCAACTATTAAAAATATTGTTAATTTGAAATAGACTTAATTCCGATACATTGGTTAGCATATCATCCACCCAAATAATATTCGTTGGGATCCGCCTGATTGGTCGTTGGAGGTGACGCATAGAAGTGATTATCCAGGTGGACCCAAGAAATAGCTGGTAAGTTGAAATCCCCCAAGAGAAGAACGGAGTCTTACGGCTTGGTACGCGCTATTGGGTTGTTGAGGGTCTTTATCGGATGTTCATAAAGAGTTAATGAACAGTAGAGCGGAATATAAGAGCACGCGATGTATACCTTGAAGATTTATGCGGAAGGATATAAATTCAGTAAGGGATTCAATCTTTATTGCCATATAGGTAGAACACAAATTGATTGATACCGATAATAGGACTCCTGCACTCTTTTTGTTAATGTGACCTTGTTTATACATGTTGTACTTAGCACATAAAATTTCAGAATCAGAAATTGAAGACTTTAACCCCTTTGTGTAAACAACACGGCATCGTAATTGAAAAAATTGCTGTCAATGAACAGTGAAGATAAATTAAAGTTAGTTCCGCGGATATTTTGGTAGACAATACACTTCAGACTTGGTTTTGTGATTTTCTTTTCTTTTTGGTAACGACGAGTATCTCGTTGATGTAACATCCGACAGAGGCCGGTCAAGGTTTTTGATGGCAAAACCTCTTGGCCAAAATTTTTTGTTTATCAGACATTCGAACAATCCCGGCGGACACAAAATCTTAAAAAACAAAATGTGCCTGTCTCTAGCTACATCGGATTTAAAAGCCGTTTTTCTTGACGCGTCAAATGCGTGGCATTTGATAAGGATAAAGCTCTTTTAACAGGTGATGAAGGAATCGCTTTATTCTTCTTCACATTTTTAACAGCAGTAGGTCTATTCTCAAGGTTACTACACTCATCAACTGTAATTGTCGGAATCTCCGCCGATAAGCAAGATATCTTTGCTGTTGCATTAGACGAACCTTTTCAATGCTCGTCGTGTACATAGGTTTTATTGTTGTGTTCCTTTCCGTTCTATTAAATATTACTCTTATTGTTTATTTGTTTTTCAACACGTGTCTGCTATTACCGGTGTTGTAATTGTGGCTAATGTACAATTCGGAGTAAAACCTTGATGTTATTACTGCTGTCGTGTACGGATTCGCTCTTATTATATCACTTATTACTGCAGATATTGTCTCTTTTCTCTTCGTTCCATATAAAGTGGTGTTAACTCTACTATCCTTACAAGTGCTTACGCAAAGATGTGGATAACACTGTTTAAGTAGTAGACTGCACGGCTATCTAATGTTGCTATGCTTATTGCTATTGTCTATAGTTTGTTGCAGGTATTTGCTTTGCACACTATTGAGGATCTGTTTTAATGAACCACAAAATTACTAAATGAAGCACAACCCAAATTATTTAAGTCGATTTAACAAAACCAAATCACGAGAGAAACAAAACACGGCCAAGCTTCAGGGGAGTTGCCGACCGTGTTGCAGAAGTAATAATTTAGCTTTGTCCAATTGACTTCTTTTGTTTATATATTTGTTAATTTTATATGCCTACACATATATGATTGACATATTTTATGCAATTTGCCATATCATACGTGAGTTATTCTACACAGCGTCAATTATTAGCCATTTATCAGAACAAACCAGGTCATGTCAAGTAATTTTCAAGGAAATTTATATCCGCAAAGGCATAACGTACGATCGATCAAGTGGTTTGTTTGGTGAATTTCTAAATCTTGGCAGCGGACCCGTAAAAGTGAAATTACTTCAGCCCCAATGAAAATTGCTGACCAGCGTTTTATTGAATTTAAATGAGACAGAATTCGTTGTACGAATATACTGGATTTATAACCTGCAAACGACATCATAAACTTTAAACTTTGTCCAAAATGTTTCACATATATCCCAATGCCATGGAAAAGTCGCCAACAGTTCAAATCTTGAACAACACTGTTGCTGCTAGTATTCAAACTGTGGACTATGAATGGTTCTAAGGCAAAACAAGAGAAAATACTTCGGCAAGGCATAGATTTGTCGAAAAGATGAATAACCTTCTTGACGTATTAAATGTTTTAATTAATTTTAAAACAACACATTTGTTCGGGAGTTTCCTCCCCAAACGATAGCTGAAAAGCAACCAAAATCATTGAAATCGCAGCAGATATAAAAGTGCTGATTGTTAAAGATAAAAGCAAGGTAAAAACATTTGAGCATTTTGCAATAACAATAGCATCCATGATAAATCTCGTAGCGGACATATTTACTATATGAAGAGGTAATTTTTATTTTGGACGGAAAATTAAAACAGGATAGCTTGGAATTTTTTTTAGAAAATTGCAATCTTCATCAGGAAATAGCATACGTCCGTCGGCGTGCGAAATAAACTTTTTCATGACAAGATTATTGTCCATGAAGGAAGCAGGACGATAGTATATTTTTAGATGGGTCTACGGATTGGCGAGAAGAAAGAGAGCTCGCAAGTTTCTACCAAATAAAGGATAATGGACGTATACTCACTGGAAAAGTTACAAATGAAGTAATGACGGCGTCCATGACGATTCTTATATAGGAAGCAAATGACTTGAAGCAGGTACATCAGAAATGTCTATAAGAAGCAAGCGAAAGAACGAACACAGAGGCACTTTTCAGGATATATCATACACGCATATATCTTAAAAAGTGTAAGCTGTGAAAAATGCTTGACTTTCATGACCAAGCGGAGTAGTCTGCGCGAACCTTTCATACAACGTGAAATATATAGCGCAGAAAAGCCATATCAAGCAAACCCCACAGATGAAATTTTTGAATTTCAAATTTAGAATGCTTGGATCCTTTAAAATAAATGATGAATTATATTTACTACGTACGTATGTTGTGTTTGGTTTTTTCGTGTGTAAACACTTATTTGTGTATCATAGCGCATATTCACTTAAAAACACAGAATTTTATATGCTTCTGCTTGGCAAACGTTTGAGAGAATCTGAGGTTATATCAAGAAATTATTAACAGAATCTGTTCCCATATAAATAATGAGAATAAAAAAGCAAGCTGTCAAACGGCTGCTAATTAAAAGCGTTACGATTGTCATTCCTAATAGAAACATAAAAAGTCGGTACGAATCTCCTAGTATGAATTTTGAAAAAAATGTAGGACCCTGTATACATTTCGTTGCCTCTGGCGTTCGCTACCGTTCACTTAAAGGTATACTTACGTTTTCTCTAAAAAAAAAGGGAATGTTACATGCTTAACGCTTTACGCTTGCTTTGGTGGCAAACTGTGCATTCTGTTAATAAGGTGCGAAACTCTCTTCTGCGAACGTAGATGACTGACATATTTGAGAGCGGAATCGGATAATGTAGGTACGTGAGTAAGCTTATAAAGATGTACATGCATCCTTGCTCTTGGACATGTATGTAATAAAATGTGTTATTATTTACTTATATAAGATATGTTTACCGGGCATCAGATATGAACATCCGTGCAACTATGTATAAATACTTAGGTGCATATATATATATATATAGAGATCGACGTGGCTTCGTATGCACATATATATTCTCTTTCTAGGTTTCAACGTATACAATATTTTCTTTTTTTAGATAGCTTCACCATATGTCTTGCAAATATGTTTATATATTTATCAATCTGCGCGTAAGTACAGGTATTTTCGATCAGCTTTAGAGTCTTACTTGATTGCTTTATTTTAGCAGCCAATGTATTGGTGAAAATACATACCCCGTGTTCGCTGCATACATTTCTCTTCATCATCTCTTCTTCACGTTAGCAGTAAATCCTTTGCCTACGGCTTAATAAACTCAGCGATTAGTCTAGGGTAATGGTTAGTATTCGAAAAAACCTTTTGATTCTTTCTTTGCTTTGTAATCTCTGTTTTGTTGTTACTCTTACAGTTTTGTGAAATAAAAATTATAATTGAAACTGGTCTCCCAGCTTTAGCTTTACGAATTAAACGCTAAAATTTTCCGAAAGCTTCTCAACTCAAGCAAATCTATTCTCGGTGAACATGTGAAAAAGGCTATTATTGCCGCAATTGAGTAATGGTTATATGTCATAAAGGAACTGAACATCCCCTTAAAATTTCCATGTAAAAGGCAGAAGACATTCCAAATTACGTCTTCAGGAATCTGATTGCTGAAATATTTGTTATATATAGACGGCTCTAAATCTTACGGTCTGCCACCTGCCTGTGCCGGGACACGGGAAAGGTTCTTCTTAATCACATACTTCACGAAACTTCTTCAACTTTCACAACCGAAGCCAGAGCTTTCGTTCACGCTACGAACCTCGGCCATAAAGCCAAACACAAAGCAGTCGTTGTCACTGGTAGTCTGTAACGTAGTATGGTAAGGAACAATATGCGGCGATAAAATTGAAATGTATGGGTAACAAATAATATCGGTTTTATAGGAAATGAGCAAACTTATTAAACGGCGAAGTCCGCTGTTTCTACACATCTCCTTACGTACGATATCAGGGAAAAGTCTTAACGAAAGATATAAAAAGAACTCTAAAGTAAAAAAGTGTCGGTAAAAATGGCAATAGGTGTATCAAGTGTGGAATTTATGTTAATTGCTAACGTTAGTAAATTGATCGAGATATTTTTGTGCATTCAATTCAGTGAAATGTGAGATAGACATATAAATCTAATAGTATACAAGTAAGGTGTTCTTTCTGCAACGAGCGCACGTCAAAGACCCGTGGGATATGTTTCCGTTTGTTGAACTGTAGATGTTATTACTAGGAGTTATCGTCCCTCAGTCTCACAGTTTTTTTTTCGAAAACTTTCTTGGTTATTTTTTATTGCTACTTTGCTCGTGACCTTCCGCCGGACATAACCTGTCGATTTCGATACTTCGCTCTGCCATTTTACCTTATTCGGACTGCAGCATACGGTTTCGATTTTTTCGTGCGTATTCCGCAACGGATTCGGCATTTTATTATCTCTTATTTGTTAGTAGGACTTACAATGCCACTATCTCACTATGTTCTTCGCCTTTAGATTGTGTAAACGGGGATGCGTTATGCTATTGAGGATATTACGACTCATTAATAACTTATTTGTCATATTTTACATTAATCTTCAATAAATGAGCCATAATACGGGTCTCTTAATACACTCCAAAAATCTTAATCTTAATTTGCTATAATAAAGTGAGATATTTAGGTCGATTAGAAGGCAGGTTCATTCCTATCATTAGAATTATTATTATCAAGAAATATATTTTTTTCTTTAATAAAGTTCAAACAAGGAGGATACTTTAGGCCATGCAGGTTTAATCTCTAAATTGATTATATATTTGGAACACCAGGTCCGCGTTACCCTGTATCGTGTCCATCCTTTAACGAAAACAACTGTTAATAATCACATAAAAAGACTTGGATTTGTGAAAAAGCAAGAAATTTCGATTCCACATGATTTAAGAAAAATTCTTTTATCATCACGCGTTAATATCTGCAAAATGCTGTGAAACCAAAATGATGCATTTTTGAAGACAATTGTAACTAGTGAAGAAAAATGGGTAACGCAGTAGTCACGTTCAAAGCATGGTGAGCCGTCTCAAATAATACCATAACCCGATATTCAGGAAAAGCAAATTTTGCTGTTAGCATGGTGAGATTATAAAGACATAGTGCGCAATGAACTTCTGCCGCGTAACAAAACGTTTAATTCAGAACTATACACGATTAGCAAACACGAGACTGGCAGCGACTTTCTTCGTAAAGCTGTTGATTAGGCAGTGACAAGTGGAGAAAAAAGATTTAGGTTGATGTCCAGTCTTTTCGTTTTTGCAAAAGGCAAAAAAAGAAAGATGAGCAGTCAAGTTGACTTGCTGAGAAACATGTTCAAAACGCGAAATTTAAAACGGGTTATTTAATCAGACAAAATAAATGAAAGTTCATTTAAGTTAATATTAACCTCTACTATCTACTTGGGTGGAAACCAAGTAAGATTCTTCAAAGGATTACAGAAGAAAATAAAAGTAATTTTGATCTTTCTTAGTCAACACGAATGCTATGAGACAAAAGTACAGTGTAGTGGAAAAAGAAAAAGGAGGATTTCGGCACAAATAACAGCAAATTATGAATACGTGCAGTGAAATTCATAAAACTCAAAACTTCTATTCTCTTTTTAAAAAATTAAATTGAGAACCCAATTGAAAGGCAAATTGAACAGTACAAATTTTTTCATATGTGCGATTATTTAACTGTATCACGTGTTTTCCTTATTTCTATGTAAATGAGTTTTTCCAGTCATTTGCAAACCTTTAATTAGTTTGTCTACTTTGTATGGAACCAATGAATTAATACGGCCATGATACTGTGTAACTATTTCAAAAGAAAAAAAATAAGAAAGGAGAAGAAGATACATAGAATAAGAATAATTTAAAGTATTTTCAAGTTAACAGAATCTCCGAAACTTTCTTCATCTGTTTTTTTCTCAACACCAACAGACACAGAAACGTTTTAATGCTAAATATGAAATAGTTGAAAATGTAACCCAAAATATCGATACCGAATAAATGAAACAAGAAAAGCATTTATTTAATTGATGTGACAATTTTTCCGAAACAAAGGAGCGTTATATAAGCGCGATAAGTACATCAAAAATAAAAATAGTATAGAAAATATCTACATACAATATATGATGCATTAACAAACATAGGGCTTCTGTACATTTATTTTACAAAAAGTGGACATTTGATAATTTTACTCTATATTATTGTGCATACCTTCTTTAATACACAACAATAAAACTGTATGTCAAGCCCAGCAGTGATGTCAAGTGGAAATTAGCAAAATAAAGAAAAACTTTGTATTAAAAAACAAATTTAAAAGTAATAGTAATGGTTTCCTTGTATGTTAATAAATGTTAAATAAAATTAAAGAGACGTTTATTCACATTTGGTGCCTTCACTTTCAAGATAATAAAAAAGAATTATTTGCAACTGATCCAGATTTTCGACGGTGCTAGATGAAGGAGCAGAATAGTTTAGTAGTTATTATCAATTTATTTGCTAACCACATAAATATATAAAAGGCACACAACAAAACCTTAATAATATTTTTAATAATTGGCTGAATTAAGCACTAAGCGAAGAACCTGTTGGTCTTTGTTAAGAAATAACGTTAAAGAAAAAGGGGCGGTAAAATTAATTAGTAACTTTATATTAATAATCTGTAAGTAGAACGCAATTTGTCGAACAAATACTTTCTTTATATATTTTTTTTAAGCTCATTTTTTTTTTTTAATAAATTTAAGTAAACAAATTGTTTCTTTATCTTCTTCTTACATGCGCATCTTAGCAATATTATAATCTTTTCCTTAATTGTACCCTCTTTTTATGATATTAAATATGGAATTAAAATAGAAAAATGAACTAACAGATATCTCTTTTATTTATGAAAGGAAGATAACAAAGGGGTCCAACTTCGGGGTCTCCCATAGACATCATGGGCCGAAAGAGACCATAGGTGAGGCAGGGTGAAAAAAATGGCAGAAGGCTTATGATTTACCCGTTTGGTGAGGTAGATTTCGTCCGTCTGTTCATTTTTGCAAGGGTTAAGTACGCGCAATTGTTTAGGTATAATCGTCTATGGAGTGTCTGTCAAACAAACATTTAAACTTGGGGTTTCTAAAATTATTAAAAAACTAAATTGAATATTCAAAACAATTTACACAAGGGTTTCTTGGCCTTACATTTAATGCCTTGTATTGAACTTGACTTTTCTTACAAGTTCTCGGAAACAATTGTTTCCAATCCTTCTTGTCCTCCAGTCCTTCATCGAAGGAAATGTGTGCGTTTAATAAAGGTTGTTGGTAAAAACAAGGGGATGAATAAAAGGAAAAGGAGAAAGTTTCTTTTTTCCAAAACTTTCCATTATTTTTCGTTGCGTATTATGTTCACATTTGCTTCTTTCATCGTATGGTTTTCTACAGGAAATGTCTTACTCTCCGATCACAAAGTGATCTGAATGGAAGTTATTGCTAAGTTATACGAGTTTACCTTCGGGGTTGTTATATCCTTTGATTGTGTGCTTAAATTTGATGATCTTTGAAATAATAGAAGAATTCTATAACTTTTCACTTGTTTTCTAGACTTTCCTTTCTACACACTCCTTGTCTTACAACAATTTATGTTAAGTTTCTGATTTCTGCTTTTGATGAAATGTTGTTGAAAATCTATTAAGAGATGAGCGAAGTTCTTCTCTAAAGTATATCAAACAGCTCTGCAAAATTCTATGGAGATTAGTTCGTAGTACTAAACAATTCTTCGCGTTCGCTTTTCCCAAAAAGTGAGACGAAAGCTAAGTTTCTCATAAAGGCGTTTATAGCAGATGAAAATTGAGGACTTCAAACGCAATGAAATATTACAATATGTCACCTTTAGATCAACCAAACCAAAACAACAAAACCAAATAAACAATTCCAGTCGAACTCGTTTACGTTCACAAATGCCAAGACGTACCCTTAGATGTTGTAAGCAATCTGTTCTAACAATCTCATATTATTTGACCTTTGCTAACTGGATATTCACAACAAAACTTACAAGAAAATTTTGCATAAATTTCGAATTGTGCGCTTAGTAAAAAGTTCTATTTCACTAAACCATTTCTTATACTGAGAATTATGTTTTCTTCCCAATCGAGTGACTCAAAAATACCCATTACAACAACAACATGTTAATATAAGTAGAGTATTAAATATTCCACGCTAATCCAGAGTAATAACTTCGCTTTTGCCTTCCAAATAATTATAACTAAGCAAAATTTATGTAGAAAAGAAAAAGAGAAATGTAAAATCAAAGTAAGCAAAATAGGCATTTTGAAAGTTCTTCGCGGTTTCTTCCTTTAGATGATGTTGATGTCTATAAATCGGGCAACACTCACCTGATTGTCTCCAACGAACATGCGCTTAAAAGGTGATATTTCATTTTCATTTTTCGAATTTTTTGCTCTTGTAAAAGTCATATTCATTTGAAAATGAGTAAAATATCTGAAAAAACACGCTATGAGATCCTTTTGTACTATAAAAAAGGTAAAAAAATATGTTGCGAAGTTTACGGTGTGAGTGAACGAAGAACCCAAGGTTTGCTCGACTTCGTTCTGGAAATTTCGATGTCAAACATGTGCCCCGTAGTGACTGGAAAAGGCGATGAAATCCGCCGCGGAGACTTTTCTATATGACCTATTATGTATACAAACTGCCAAAGGCTTTTAATCTGAAAGCATCGAGTAAGCATAAATAACTATGCCCACACCAGTCAATATGTATATCTGCAGGCTTTGGTGCTTTTACGCGAATACTTCATTCGGAAATTTTGATTTTCGGCTTTTGTTTTTGCTGAATTCTGTTAGCGTTAACAACAGTAATATAGCCTACAAAGCCATGGGCTTAAAAAATTGAATATATGGATTTAATTGATTTCGCCCAAGGACATAATTATAAAGAGGTATATGCTGTAATACTTTATATATCTCATTTTAATAAAAACAATTATTTGTAAAACTATTAAATAAAATTTTGTAATATTAAGTTCCAAAACATTAAAAATAATTAAAGCCATGTGTCTAAAATGAGAAAACAATGTGCACACTAGAGCGAATCTTGAATAATTGATGAAAATTGGAAATAATTTTCAAATATTAAAAAAAAAAAGTTATTTCATATGAAATGTTTCAAATAATATATTTTACCATATATTCAAGTTACAAAATTTAGGGGAAGTACAATGTTAAGTAATGTCTATCAAGTGACAATTTGTTGTTTATGAAAGATAAGGCTGGACATTAAGAAACTCTTGGAATTATTACATAGCCGAGATTCTTTCCACACAATCAAATGGTTATTGCAATGTTATTGCAATGAAAATTCTTATGGAATTTTTTTACACGAACGATCTTTTAAACTTAAAGGTTTGCTTTACAGGATTTCACAGTCTTGACAAAAAAAAAACGAACGTTGTTCATTAAAATTTAGGAAATAAAAGCAAATTCCTTTAAAAAAATCTATTAGGCTCAAGCAAATTGGGATCCCCTGCGATGTGCTCAGTTGTCATGACTTTTATATGCGCATTAAGATATAAGGTTGATTTACTTATTGCCTAAGTAGCTTTGACACGGCAATTTAGTATTGATGATTGCAAAAAGATAGTCAAAAATCTGATTGCATTACGGAATTTTTTAACAGCACATTGTCTCTTGATGATATTGAAGCATCATAGCCTAACTTGTTTGCAGAGTTTTTTGAACAATCATACTCTGAGCAATCTCAAATTGACGTTGTTAGTTATTCCTATTATATTATGATATTTTGCCTAATATAAAATTCTCAAATTCCGAAGATTTTAACGGTCTTTCTCGGTTAAGATGTTCACACCTTCCCTGATATATCAAGTCAAGTGTGTGGAGATTTTTTAACCGATTACGTATATATTTAATTTGTCTTTAGCTAGTGAAGATTCTTCTGATATCTGGAAGTTTAGCTTTATTTCACCGTTACTTAATCCTGCAATAGGCAATCTATTGAAAACTATAGAGGTATTATGAAGCTATCCGTTATATCGAAAATTTTTGAAAAACTTGTGACGAGTACATTAGCTAATTTTATTAAATCAGTTGACTCACCGCATCATTATGGTTTTATGAATGGAAAATCTACTATCGCTAATGTCTTGGAACTCATATGTCATATTTCCAAATCATTTAAAAATAGCATGCAAATGGATATTATTTATAGAGACTTCAGTAAAGCGTTTGGTAGAGTTGGTCATGGTCTTCTAATTTTTAAGTCAAAAAAGTGTGGTTTCATCCACGGTCTTATAAAATCGTTCGGTGCTTATCATACGGATTGTTCACAGAGATTTTTAATTAAATCCCATGTTTTTGAGCATACATTGATGAAATCCGGAGCACTTCAAGCCATCCATTTAGGTCCGCTTCTTTTTCGTCTGTTTATAACTGATCTCCCCAATATAATGCAACGTTCTGGTCTACTATAATGTATGAAGACGATGTGAAACCTTTATATTCTGCTTAGAATTATGAAGGTTTCTGTCGGCTTGAATCTGATTTACTTTTAGTGGCTCAATGATGTAAGGCAAATGGGATGGCATTATGTATAAAAAGACGGACATCTATGTCTTTTGATACAGGATTCTCCATCACATTCAATTATAATTTATATGGAAAGGTTTTGCAATTGGTTTCATCGTTTAATGGTCTTGGTGTAGTTTAAAACTATACACTACAAAAAACTACAGTAAACTGACTCTTAATCTTGATATGGAATCAGTGATGTGTAAAGTTAGATCAGCACTGAGTTTTATGCAAAAGCGGTCGAACAAAAGATCATTAGACTTCGTTGGTATTATCCCTCCTAATTACGATTATTACATTGATATGATTAAATCAATCCAAAAAACAATTTCTCCTGTTTGCTTTTCTCCTGTTTGCTTTTCTCCTGTTTGCTTTTCTCCTGTCTGCTTCTTATTATTTGCCTAGGCTCGAACTTAGGGGATTGATCCTTGGTCCTTTTCATTCAAACTTATTCAGGGCGACATTTCGTCACCACTTTTGCTTAGCAACATAAATTGTAATATTCCGTCAAGAATTTCGACGAATCCCATTTGTAACATTTGATTTTATTTGATATTACATTAATTGCAAATACAACCCTATGGAATGTTGGGTTGTTAATGACGACGAACAAAATAACTGACAGGCATGAGAAATCGGCATATCTGGAAAAAAAGAAATGGTGATGAAGAAGAGGACGAGCAAAAAAAAACACGAAACTGGAAAAAAGCGAAATTATTATGCGGACTTGAAGAATATTTTTAAAACTGATAGAAATATTTAGCTGTGTTTGGCGTCAGATCGTAAAGCATATAAATATTTTAAGGGGGGTGTAACACAATCTGGAATGCATTTAACAAAAATGAAACTGACACGACTTTCGTCATTGCGTTAATGTATTCTTTGTGCTCTTAAATTCGGGAATAATTTTCAAACAAATTGAGTACACATAAACGTACGCTTATAAAAACAATGTTAAAGGGGAGTTGACTTCGAATAAGTATGGATAGATAGTATTGTTTAAACCTATGTGCAAACCAAATTTCCTGAGTTACAATGTAGTGTATGCAATTAATGATCGTCTAGTAAAAATCAAATTGTAGCAGATAGCGTCGAAAAGACCCCAAAGGGCGTAAAATGCTACACAAATGCTAACTCAAATAATTCATGCGTTAATGGTGAACGGGACCATGCGTGCACCGAACATATAAGGGATTCTGCGGAATATTTGCGTAACAGTTTTTCTCAAACGTATTGACGAAATCAAATTTATAGGCAAAAATGTAAAACAATAGCCAGTGTTTTCCGAATTTATTTTAGGTTTTTTTTATATTGTGTGCATGTATCTAAACAGATCACGCCCACTTTTAACCACATATTTCTAATCGATCAAGAAAGGTTCGCGAAATTTCTGCGGTTCATTGCAAATTTTTTCAATTTCAAATTTCATAAAAGTTACCCGTCAAATTAATGAGTTTCAGTGAAAATAGGTATACCATATATAGAAATAGCAAAGTGGGGCTATCTCAAAAAAAGAGAGTTGACAAGCACACTTGTTCCATTGAATTAATAAAAACTTATATCTAATATCTGAAAATACCTTACGCAGAACATCTGACCTTGATATCACAAACCCGTCAAGTTGACCGGTGCCATAAATCTAGTATTAATGCACGCAATTCAAACTGCCACAACACAATTCAATTCTTAGGAAGAGTTTTTGGTACATATGGCAAGCATGGCGGTTAAGTTGCTTATATTCTATTTTATTAATAAAGTTTTCATTATTTTTTTTTGTTTTATTTTTACCAGATTAAAGGCTATTTCTTACTGCAAAAAAAGCAATTATTAGTCTATCTTTAATATTAAATTATAAGTAGAAGTATTAATTTTATTAATATTATTTTCGATAAGTTATTGAATTGAAGCCCACGTTGTACAGCAAATTAAATATTCTGATGTATTTAAATATTATCGTATTTTTTATTTTTAGGGTTGCTTTGCTGATATAATGTAATCTAACTTCGTGTAACTCATATAATTTTACGTCGTTATAATGTTGTTTGGTATTGGCTGTATATTAGCTAATGTTTTATGTAAATAAATAAATTAAATAAAAAAGAAATGAAACAGCACACTTTATGGAAGAATTAAGTATAAGTTTTCCGCACATTATTTCTGTGCTTTCCCTTCAAGCGACCTTATTAAAAAATAATATTAAGGCCAAAAGTGATTTGTAAGAATTTATTCGAATGATTTGTGTGATTACAGAAACTTAAAAAATTACGCGTTTTGTTTTGTCGCGACCTGACCGAAAATGGTTTGCACTTTTTGACCTTGATAATATTTTTGAATAATCTCGCTACCGGGAAAAACAAGGAAAAATTTCCGAGAAATTTTTATTTAGAAAGGGTTAGAAGGAGACAAGCATCACTTAGATAAACCCTTAGATAAACTTCAAAAGATGTTACTGGCTGAATTCAGGAGGTTTTTTTGGCTGAATACTTTTTAAAGTTAAAAGAGCTCTAAGGATTAGATTTAATGTGTTTTGAGGAAAACAGATGAAGAATTACATTAGACGAATGGATGTAAGATTTCCAATGGTTAGCACTGCCCGATTATAACGTTTGGGGTCTTTTAAACAAGGATTTACTGCACAAAAATTTAAAAAATCTTTCACAGAGATATACTCCGTACGATTTCATTGTTGTAAAACCTTCATTTGTTCGAAAGAGTTGACATTTTTGCCTAATAATGGGCACGAGTTTTTCAAAAGAATTAACTTGAAGTAATTCTCTGAATGAAACGGGTTGGTAATACTACCAACGAAATTTTTCGACTGCTTATTCACTAAGTCGCTTTCGATTCCTAACTTGGTCATTTCAGTAAACGACGTTTTGCATGGTTTGAAATATCTAAGATATAGTTATGTGCCTGGGCCTGATGAAATTCCATCATGTATACTCAAATCATGCTCTTACAAACTATGTGGTGTTATTTTAATGATTTTTAATCAGTCCTTGAAATCAGGTGATTTCCCTTTGTGTTGGAAGGGTAGTTTCCTTATTTCACTTCACAAATGTGGAAACAGATATCACGTTGAGAACTATAGAAGCATCGCCAAGTTGAGTGTCTTACCTAAATTGTTTGAGCGAATTGTTACTCAGAATTTAGTTTTCGCTATCAAATCTTATATTTCTTCATTCCGGAAAGGCTTTCGGAGAGGAAGATCCATTGTTACGAATCTCTTAGAGATTGCTTGCCATGTTTTCCGAGCCTTTTTTAGCGTTTGACGCGTTTCTTTAAAGCATTAGTTTTAGTTCACCATAACTTATGGATTTTCAAACTCTATGTCTCTGGCTTCCCTTTCCACTTAGTGAAATGGATAAGCTCTTGTCTTCATAACAGATCATTCAGGGTTCTGTTTAACTTCATCACCACAGGTGAATTTCCCCCGACGTCTGACGTTCCTCAAGGCAACCAATTAGGACTCCTTTTATTTAATTTATACATTAATGATCTTTCCTCAGTGATTAAATTCAGCCACAACTTAACGCGCGATGACGATGTTAAACTATTTTCTTGCTTCTCCTTGGAATTGCAATCGCATCAAATTCAAAATAACTTAAATAATTTGGTTCCACGGTGTTCGTTAAATTTTATGAAATTAAATCTAAAAAAAAGCAAAAAGCTTTCTTTCTCAAGAAGGAAGCCATTCAATACTGAAACGTAGCTTCGTTCATTGATTTAGGAGTTCTATTCGATCAAAGATTACGTTTTATTTTGCACGTTGAGCTTTCTTTAAGTAAAGCTGGATTTCATTAAACAGTGGTGCAAAGAGCTTAAGGATCATTATATTAAAAAGGCTAAAAACGTGGTTAGTTAGACCAATACTTGAGTATGTCTCTGTTGTGTGGTCTCTCTCTGCTTGCGCTTAGGAATTTGGGTTGTGACCCGCTTGTCTCTCCCTCTCATTATGAAAACAGGTTGCTTTTATTATCCTTACTGTCACTTGAACAACGTAGATTTATTCTTGCTGTTTCCTTCTTAATTAAGTTAATTAATGGTACTATTGATTCGTGGGTCATTCTTGGTGAGGTAAGCTTTAATGTCACTAACCGCTTCTCTAGGTACTTTATTTTCAATAAGCCGAGTCAATGTATATATAATTATGAGCTTTATAACAAGTTGCAGAAACCTAAATGCTAATCCTAATATCGGATTCTTTGAAATCTATCAAAAGAACTTTTTTCTCAACATCTCATTATGATTCGAAAATTAATTGGTATTGTTTACAGTATCGGTTGCCAAGCTTTTGCGATTTATGTGCAATTTGGGTCTGTGCTAGTTGTTGGTGTGTCTTTGTGCTAGTTGTGCACATCATTTTTCCTTTTTTTTCTTTCTTATTTATTCAATCATTATTTTATTTTTTTTCTTTACTTCTTATAGTAGTACAGTTTGTATAAAATTTTCTTCTAAGAGTCAATTGAATTATGCTGATACTTTATTTTAGTTAAGTTTCATGTGTAAGTAAATAAATAAACAAATAAATAAAAAAAAAAATACATACACAAACCGCAACAAGTTCGGAAAACGCAATTCAAATGTTCCACTGCACAAGTTTCATTATAAATGCGTTTAAAATATTTTCAAACGAAAATTAGGTCTTAAGAGCAATTAGAACTACGATCGCTCGAGCACCTTAATCAAGCACATGAGAACATACAACGTATAACAACATAACATAGGAAACAGATCTAGAATAGTTATTATTTCCAGTAAGTATATACATATAATTGTTTATTAATTACATGCATTGCAATGTTCCTAATCAATAAAACATGAAATTTACTACGGTCTAAAAACCATTTACGCGCAGTGCCAACATTGTTGGGCCGAAATCGCAAAACACTGTTTGCATTACACATTAATTTGCATAAAATTTAGTATAACGAACCTCAATTTCTATGTTTCTAGAGTCGCCCATAATACTAATTCAGCCAATATAATTGCGGCTAAGGACACAAATGGAAGAAACTTTCAGCAATACCCACTTGATAATTTTGAATTGGTAGAACAGAAGGATATGCTGATGTCTAATAGTTTTGTTTAGGCAGCTGTTGGAAATTTGACTTATCTTCAAATTTCACTGAAAATAGAAAAGTTGTTGAAATGTTTCTCTGTGAAAAAAATTTATTGCTGAAAATATAAAGATGTCATATACTGCAGAAAAAATTTGGGAAGTGAATCTAAATCGAGTCAGATAAGCATTTTAGGCGAACTATAAGGAGGAAGATGTCCTTAATAAAATGCATCAGGAGAATTTAATTAAGCTCACATGAATCTAATGTGGTTCAATGCACAAAATCTCAATTAATATATTAGGGATTAGAAGGCTATTGAATAAATATAAACTGTATTTGCGCGCCACTGCCTTATTTATGTTTGGAAATTGCTCCGAATCGTGCTAAAGTATATGGCATATAACATATGGCGTAAGCGTTTCCACGAAACTAATTTTGATAGCACAGATAAAAATTTCATTTGAAAACGGAGTAAGTTTTATCATAAGCGATCGCAAAACAAATTTAGATATGTCGCAGTTACCTGATAAATCAGTTAGCCGTTCGAAACCTGTAAGTTTTTCCACCTAATTTTTGGAACGACAAACAGGAACAAAATAAATTGAAAATTCCTTATAATTTTGGATTATTGTAATAAGAAAAAATGTTTCACAACCCTACAAAGTTTGTCCCCGATATAACAAACTAGTAATAAAGACAGTTATAATAACAAAATAGGTTCGTGTTAGCTTACCCTTTTCCTGACGCATCAACCGGCAATTACATAATTAATTTCTGAGTAATTTTTCATTCAGTACATACTTTTTTGAGCCGTTCTCATAGATTGGATGTTGATTGTCAAAGTTCAAGTATTTTCTTTTTTTGTTCTGCATTACCCTTTCCTAGACTTTGTCAAACATTTTGCTCTCAATTTATCATCAAATTGTTGTCATCAAGTAGCTTAAATGACGCAAAGCGCCTATAAATTGTCGCTATCAACACACAACACGTCTTCACTGTCTCCACTAGAAAATGTATATATCTGAATATATACATATATTTATATAATATAAAGTGTCTATAGAATATATAAATATTTATATAACAAAGCTATTGCCCTTGTTGTTGCAATCGTTTTTTTTTTTTTTTACAAATACATATTTTCTATATTAAAAGGTGTATAAATATTAGCAAAGCTTTTCTTTTTTGATAATTTTGCTCTAAATCTTGGCACAATAAAAAAAATCATTTTTAATGAACTTTTTAGGTGGCTTAAGAAATAATTTTTTCATTTTGTTTTTAATAACTTTTCTTTTCCTAATTGTACTTATTACTGTCTCTTATTAAAAATCTTATTTATTGTCTGCTGGTATTGATTTCAGGGTTTTTGTTATACTTTACGTTTCTCGTAAAGTTGAAGTTATTTTATTTCACTTTCTTATAAAATGGTGCAAAGGATAAGGTGTAGTTTTAACACAAAAAAATGTTTTTTTAAGTTAATAGCTTGTAATTATTCGTTTTTAATTACCGAAAAACAAGGAGTAACAAAGAAAAGACACTAAAAAACACAATTAAATATGTAGACCTGATTTTAAAACAATTAAGATTTTTATTACATATATATATCTTTTATTATATATATATACATATTATATACATCTGATATATACATATATAAACATATGTATATTTGTGATATGTATATGTATATATATCTAAATGACGTACAATGCGCCCAATATAATGAGAATAGCACGTGTTTTCTTCTGACTACAATGTCCGTGACAACCGCCCACGCACTGCATATAATTCTACGTCGCTTCGGGTTTTTTACTACTATATAATACACTCACTGGACATTTTCTGTTAACGTAAATTTGTTTTACTCTCTTCTTTATATCCACTTCGTTGCCTTTCTAATACAATTCGTATTCACATACACTAGGTAACATTTCATGCATACATAACATCAGATGAGAGTGTTGTGCAGGATATGAAACTCTCTCTAACATTTTTCTGCATTTTTCAGTAAACATTGCGTTCTCGTTAAGATGTATAAGGTTTTATTGTCTTTTCTTTTACACTCGCCAAGTTTATGAAAGGTAACACGGTGGGCCAAAACTACGATACCCCTCAGGAAAGCCGACACTATTTGATATATAACGGTCAAACACTTGACGTGTACTGATTTGATCCTTTCAATTTTAAAATAAGGATATACAAATAAATCGCTACAATCAAATTTTTGGTCGTCTTTTGTCTTTTCGAACCAACTGACAATACTTTGATATTGATACGAAGATGTATCTGCTAACGGCCATATTTCAGCTTTAAGCTGTTTGTAAAATATGGGTTAACTGAATACACGCTAGTTTCGGCAATGGCTGGAAGCACTTTAGTTCCTTAAAATGTTTTAGATTTCGGATGTTTTCATTCGAATTTTCTGCATCTTTGAAATTGTTTCTTAAGTGCGTGTTTCTAACTGTCTAAAAATGTTTCTGTCTTTATGGAATTATGGGAATTGCTGGTCATAGTCGAACTTAACACGTTCGCGGACACTAAAAATTTCAGGGAGCTGCAAAAATAGACAGGCAATTATTTTTGAAACTAGTTGTAATATCGAAAATCTGATTATACACATATTATAAGAGTGTTTTACCTGTTATGTGAAATGAATGTTATAGCATCCACGACAATATAGATCACATGTTTCAACTAGGATGGCTTAAAGAATTTTGTAAATACACGGAGAAAAATAAAATAATATTCTTATGAATCAATTGGCCATTACTTTGCAATGTATATTAATTACAAAAACTTAAGGTTACATGAAATTAAATGAACAAAAATTGGCTTTAAAATTTGAATGCTGTAGCATTCACGTCACTTTGCATCACTATGAAAATGAATGCTATAGCATTCGCGTCCGCGAACGTGTTAAGATTAAACAAAATATACATACTTTTACTACAAATATGTGATGTTTGCTTGATGAGCTTGGTTTAAATATAAATAACTAAGCACGCACAATAGGATAGTGAAGCTATTGTGATAAAAACAACGCTAGGTGCTGACCTGCGAATGGACTAACTTCTTTCTAAAATTTTGCGTGGCGGCCGATACAAAGTAATTTAGGATTTTTCTTGATATTTAAGCAGAAAAATCGGGGGAAAACAAACAGAACTGTTTTGCAACGTACACTACACGATTTGTGTAGAAACATTTCACAGATTTAGCAGACTCCTTAAAATCTTTTACATGTCAAGTAACATGATTTCAAATATTAACAGAATGCATAAGATAGGGAGCACCAGAGAGATTCTCTGCTTATGCCACCAATAGTTCATCGCACACTTCATGCGTGTGTTTAACACTCGGGCATTTATGCAAACATAAATGTATCTATAGATACACATATCTATTAAACAAATTGTTAAAAGAAATAAGTAAAATTTTTACAAAATATTTGAAACAAACTGGACAATTGTGGGAATACTTTTATAAAAATGGAAGACAAACTTATAGAGATGATGAAAAATTCTCAAAAACCTTCCTGCAACCTTTCTATATTGCATATTATTGTCAAATCAGCACATTATGTTTTTAAACGATAAAAGTAAATATCATGGTTTATAAGAATTTTACATCCCATGCATATTGATTTTTAGAAGCGCTATTAAAGAATTAGACGAACTATTTATTTTGTCAATGCGTTCATAACATGCAAAAATAGCAGCGTCCATAGAATTATTGTGGACATATGTGTGAGAAAACTATTCTTTCCATGTGGCTTTTCCAAACCCTCAAAATCAGTACAGACAAGTCGGCATTAAACGAGTTACCTTAAAGACGAGATACTTTGAAAGAACTTAATAATTTACAATCTGCTGCATGCACCGGCAGTAAAAGCTTTTTACATAAACATATAAAGCTTTTTCAGTTCGATATAAAACCCAAAGTTTTCTATTTTAGTTTGATATAAAACCCAAGGCTTTCTACTTCAGTTTCAGTTTCAGTAAAATCCAAGGTTTGATATTTCAGTTTGATATAAAACCAAAATTTTGATATTTCAGTTTGATATAAAACCCAAGGTTTTACGTCTATATATTCAACAGGTGGTCGAGCTCATTTCTCATCTATATTTCAGTTTGATGTAAAACCCAAACATTTATAAGAAAAAAACAACTGATTCCAACTTTTAAAATGCTTTGCAATGTGCGCCGCCATACTTGTTGTTGTATGCCGCGAATATGAGTGCAGGTGTTCAATAAATATTGTTTTTTTTTTCTGCACTGCTTGGCAAAAAGTGACGCAGTGATAGAAAAAATACGCTGAGGGCATATATACTTCCCGGATATCACTCAGGCAGGCGTTATTTGCATATAGCGATTTTGAAAGCATAAAAAAATAGGAAAATAAAAAAAAATCAAAACTTGTAAAATAAAATTGCTTTTCCACAGTATATCGACAAACGTCCGTACATGATGACGAGGCTAGAACTTCCTAAAGCACGAAGTGCTTTCCTACACTTTGTTGTAAATATGTGTACATTCACGCTTACGCAACGAACGTTTAAGTGCACCGCAAAATTTAGACATGTTGACATTCTAATAGTGACATAAATTACAATTATACCCATACGATCTCGTTACAGTACCACTGTTTGTTTATCACTGTAATCTCCAGATGGTCTTGCACACGCAGTGATAGTTTTTTCCCTTGAACTAGTAGTAGATTTTATATTTATGTGATGACAACAAGAATTTCACAGTGAACTTTTCAGTGAAAAGAGCATAATAATAAAGCAATGGTATGTGCATTACTTATCGCTTAGTATGAAAAAAAATTGCTTTAAAGTACTTTTTCAATTGCACCTGTTAATATTTTCTCAATTCATGACTCCCTTGCCTTCTTCTAACTGCGTAAACCGCCGTAAATATTAAAGTTCGTAGAGAAGCAGGAAAACAACTATCTTCCTCCTTCCGTAATATGCACTACATATGATAAACGATTTGTGTAGGTGTTTATTTTACAATTTAATCCGGTGTTAATCAAGGTTGAACGTTTTGCTGCTTCAACAGATATTGAAAAATGATCAATATTTATTGTCCGTCTCCTTTAATTTGACTAAGTCTACTCTCTGCATAGCTCTCTGCATAGCTTAGCAATGACGAGAAAATAAAAAAAATAAATGGAACTATTTTTACTAAAATATATCTGCGTATTACGCAAAAGATAGGCGAAAAAGTTTCGTTAAATTAAGATTTAAATAAATCGGATTTCTCTCCAGCCTTATTCTTTTTTCTTTATCGGCGAGGGTATTGTAAAGCTGATATAGCAGCTTTCTCTTGCTTTAAGCAAACTTACAAGTTGCCTTGTGCAAATATTTTTATCATCCCCGAGCTTGATTTAAGAACGTGAACGGGATAACAAAGCTTCATTTCATGTTTTCTATTTAGATTTTCTGATGTACGCGAGGAACAAACTCTCTAGTAATTGTGGAAAGTAATCCACAGTATGAGTTTGTGCTGCGTTAGAGAGTCAGCGAGCCCTGTTCGCACTAAAATGTTCGCTTTTGTTCTTTAAGAAACCGGAGCGTCAAGCTATCGAATTTTAAACCTTATCATAGCCTACTGTACGTATCTTGCTGCCCATTGGCTAGCCAATATATCGAAAAACCCCTTACGCCTGGGAGAGCTAAACAGACCCTAAGCATAGAATAGAATAGAATAGATTAAGATAGAAAATAGCATAGAATAGATTAAGCGTAGGCTAAGTGTAAGTTAAGAGTTAAGAACAATAATGGGTTAGGGGAGTTACGGAGGTCGAGGTTTCACTCGCGGAGAGTAGAGAACTTAAATCAAAATAAAGGAATCGAGTCGTTGTGTAAAAATAAATTTTCTTGTGTTGTTACTTTGTTCGTCCCTGGGCCGCTGAGCTGCCCCAGCCATAGAAAAGAGACGAAAAGTCCCTCACAGTATTTAGTGTGTTCGGTTTGGAAACTGATTCTTCAAGTGTAAGCATATTTAAATGTAATGTTTTGTTGTGAAAAGGCCATTCAGGATTCGTTGGTCGTTCGTCTTATACATCGTTTCGTTGTGTTCCATTCTTTGACGATATATTTGGGTTTGCTGCAATTAAATAAGATCTATAATTCAAATAATAAATTATTTTATTTAGTATCAATAATTCATATTAATCCAATTGTCTAGCTGAAAAAACGATATGTATTTCTTGGGATGACAAGTCGTATGAACGGAATGAACATGATATTGGAGAAGAAGCATATAATTTTTGTAGAACAAATTATCGAAAGTTGTATACACACTTAAGTGTGGTAAACTGGGACTCTTGAAATAGTGATTTTGATAGTCTTTTGACTTTCTTTTATGAACGTTCACGTCTCTACTTCCGTGTTATGTGCCGTTAAAGTTGATTGGCAGTGCATGTATATGTCTTACATGGTGGACGGAGGAATTTAAAGGTACTAGAAAATATAAGAATAGGCACGTTGACAAGTTCAGAAAACGTGTAAGGTATGGTTTTGCCTAACAATTTTTCTTAAGAATGCCATCTTTCATTATACGGATTGTTAAGTTCGCGCACAAAAAGAGTCTGACGTTAAGGAAAATTTCTTTGGCCCGACTTTTGCCCGGCTTTGAAGAAGAGATGTAATTTTGAAAAGCTATTAAGGAAGAGAGTCACAAATTGTTTAGTATGAAAATATCACGTTAACGGAGTAAAAATAATACATTATTGTATATTTAATTTTTGCCTTCTGTGCAAATATACTTATGGATTAATAAGAAAAATAAGCTAATAGAAAACCTCTACTTATAAAAAAGGTGCTGGCAATGGAAAGTGCACTAATAAGATGCCCGCACATAACCTGCGGACGATTACATTTTATAAAGGTCCAAGGTTAAAGACGTCAAAATAAGTGCATGAAGGAGATATGAAAAAGTGTAGGATAGAGAAAAAGAAAAGAGAATACAGTAACGATAAACACAGGATGAGTGAATTGATTTGTGAGTGAAGATGACAATTTGGGAAAAATATGAAAAATTGATGGACTTCTCGTTGAAGTTTTGCACAAATAAAAGAGATACAAGAAATTGGCTATTGTTTAGTTGCTTTATCGTTAATGATTTAATAATTTATAACAAACTTTAACTAATTACAAGATCATGTATATATCTAGCAAGTAAAGCACCGACCAATGATCAGAAATTATATATATGCAAAAATAACGGTGAAGTAGATTAAAAAGCCGGGAATAACTTTTAAAAATCTAATAAGAAAACGCTTAACAACAGAACACGCGTTTCTAAAATAAACAGAAATAAAAAAGGAAGAATAAAAATTTCCCCGTCGTTTGCATAAAAAAATAATGCAGAAAATCTTTCTTTAAAGAAAGAAATATATGTTAAAAATAAAGACGATCTTTGATTTGTGATAAATGTTTGTTAAAACGTTATGTTTATAAAGTACCAAGAATAACGTGAGAGAAAGAAAGCAGAAATTTTATGCTAGCCAAAGCTCTTTTTTAATACAAGCAACTGCACAACAACAACACCTAATAAATGAACCTTTCGGGTAGAGCCTGTTTTCTGTTAATTTTGCAAGCTTTGGGATTTATTTAAAATCTAATTTGCTGGAAATAATGTCACATAACCGAAGAAGATTAATGCTTGATGAATTGTGCTGCTAAATACATGCTTACTGATTTGGATTTGTCCTTTTTATTACCTGGACAATGGGAAAAAATATGAATTAAAATAGAACTGGTCGGGTCTCCTACAAACCTTTTTATGGGCCGAAGGGTCCAAAGTCAAGTCCCCGATCGGTTAGTTACAGTTTCGTCTGTTTGGCAGCCGGTAAGGCCTATAAACTTTTTTATGTAATTGCTCTAGGAATGTCCATGAGCAAGTTAGAGAACCACTCCTACATGTCACAACTAGCTCAGCTATGGAACGTACAATTACCACATAGGCCTCAATTTCTCGTCAAGTGGCACCGCAAGGTTGCCATAACCCTTCTCAAGATAACAGCTTTACCTTTTTGGGAAATGATACCACACATTTTTTTACATAAAAGTGGCGGCCAGCATGGGGCATCACTGAGAGGGTAATAGGTAATACGTGTTACAAATACGGCTTTCTCATCAGTCTCACCCCCTCATCGTGGAGGGGTACAGCACATTGCAGCGAATTGTAACCCTTCAACCGCACTGCCCACTTTTGATATAACTTCCCAGCAGTGGTTTGTGCGGTCGTGATACAGGTTTCCACTTTCAAGTGGTACGTGCACATAAACATGCACAATTCCACACTTTCGTCTTTCCCTATATATAATCCTTCGAGGCCATCGCGATACATACACGCATACGGACTAGCCCGGAGGGGCTGAACACTGAAAAAAAACTTGTATTCGGTTAGGACCGAATCTCGCATACCCACCGTCATTAAAATCTTTGGCGCCTTATGCTTTTATTTATTTTCATAAAAAAGGGAATGAGATAAAATCTATCTTTCACATTTTATTTCACAAAAAGGTATTGTTAAGAAAAATGTGTCCATGTCGTGATGTTCACAGCAATTAATCTACAATTAACAGATTTACATTGTCGTCTTCTACTCACCAAATCCTTTTATTCGAAACTCATGTCATTGGTATTCTTAAGAAAAAATTAATTCACCAGGTCGGGATTTTCACCGTATTTATTTTAAAATTAATGTATATTTAGCCAGATAATAAATCGTCATTTGAGGAATGTGTAAAATAATATTAATATTCGCCCCCGCCGAATATAAGTTTCTTATTTGTTTTTTAGTGTAACGACTTCTTCAAAACAAGGAGTTATATGAGAAGCCATCGTAAACAAGCTTTCAATGAAAACAGTGTTGGCCGCTTAGTAACAGTATTTGTGGCCTCCCGTATGACCACTGTACCAAAACTAAACCTTTTATAAAGCAAAAAGAACTAATATTTAATATTTCAAATTGGATCATAATAGTAATTCCATTTAAAAAAAAATTGTACTAATTTGGCCTACGTAGATTAATTTTTTGGACCATACCATATGTAAGAGTTGTCTTGAAAACAAAGTCTTTATGTAGCAACACTTCAGAAAAATATAAAATTTACTAAATTTTTGTGCACGTCAGTTCGCACTCCAGGCACTCGTATAGTATGAAAAATAAGGCTTTATGTCAAAATAAGTTGTAACTTTGGTATACTATTGGGAAAATAAGTGAATAATGGAGTAGATGAAATGATGAAGGATATTAATAATTGGTCTTACCCGATTCCCCCTTTAGTCTGGAACTACGGCTTAGTAGCTTCAAAAGATGTTTATAAGACAGATAAAATTGTAACAATTTTTGGGCTTTTTTAAACAGGCTGATGATATTTTGGTACGATTCCAATTTGATGTCAATCAAAAATTAGCTGAACAAATAAATCAAGTGTGTGATATTGCGACGAGTTAAGACAAATTAAAGTGGAAAATGATATGCAGACCATCCTGCCTCTATGCAGTCTTCCTAATGAAATGGAAAATTTTGTGGTGGCGATCAACCAGATATATTAACAATAATAATTCATAATACGATCATACCAAACAGAAACAGTGAAGCAATCGAAAGAATTCAACATTAAATGCTACCAATGTGGAAAGTCACCTTTCACTTACAACGGGCGTGAGTAATATATCAAGAAAAAGCAGTGATCAGTGGATCTTTGATAGTGCCGTATCATCCCGTACGCGTCAAAAACACAGTGAGTTTTCAAATCTGAAAAAAGTGTTGTTGCAACAACTGAAAAAGCAATTGCCACAGACATCTCAATTATGGAACTTTTCATTAAGTTTCACATGACGTTCTTTTTGTACCGAAATTGTATTCAAATATTTTGTCGGTGGGCAAAATGCTTTGCAAAAGGTTATCTATTTTATTTAGAAATTAATTTGCTATTGTTAAAAAAGACCGTAGGTTTTTGTTTCGATCTTTTGCGAAACCGCATATTGTTTGTTGAATTCGATAAACAAGAGAACCTTTTGATCCGCTTTTATCAATTTATTGATAGCAGTAGATTGGGCACCACGTACTAAGCATTCCAATTCAGCGCCATTGATATTGTTGGTAAGGGCAGCGATTTCTTTCGTATCCAGCTCTTTAGCAATTTTATTAAAATCGCGCATACGTTTCGTGTGAATATTTAGAAATTTACTTTTTAGGCATTCCATTTGCGCTTCCAAGCGGCCACGATGTAGTAAATCCTCATCAATCATGGCACTGCGATTTGTCATACTCCGCCGTTTGCCACGTCAATTTTAGCCAACCATTGATCGACTATAGTGCCATGGACTCCGCTGTTACCCGCTACTGAACCACGGTCTTTACAAATAGCACCAATTTCGTTGAAATATATTTATATGTTAGCCACTATTAGGACCCAACCTCTTTTTCTCTTCTTCAGATTCGGCGAACAACCGTTTTATATTAGCATCGGACTCGCCTGCATATTTATCTAACACTTAAGGGCCATTTACAATTTTAGCCTCACGAGCATTTAACATATTGCCCGCATTGAATTCTTTATCCAAGCCACCGATACACATTTTGCAAAATCTCAATCAACATTGATAATTTACCGACGCACCACATTACCCTTTGAACTTGATCATTGACATTTGACATCAAAAATAAACAATTAGTAGATGCTTTAACTAAAATGTCCGTGAAAGCCATATTTACCATATGGAAAATTTCATTACCTAAATTATTTTTAGTTGAAAATAAATAAGTAGAATTATTAAAGAAATATCCAAGCTTGATTGAGGAACCCGATTAAACGACTAGAACTGTTAAACATAGAACACTTCACAAATTTAGAACTGAAGGTGTCCTTCCGTTCTGAAAACCAAGCCGACTAAATCGTGTCAAATATAAAATTGCAAAAGAAGAATTCGAACTGCTTTTTAAGGCGGGTATGTGTAGAATTCACCTTTTATCTGCCCGTTACATTTGGTTCTTAAAAAGGAATCAAAAGAGTAGCGTTCTTCCGGAGATTTTAGGCCATTAAATTGTGTAACCATCCCTGATCGCTATCCATTACTACATATTCAGAATATTGGTTGGAACCTTAGAAACAAAGGATTTTTTCGAAACTAAATATAGTAAAGGCATATCACCAAATACCTATGAGCAAAGATTTGTGATGTGGCTTGCTAGCTCTAGGTCGGGAGAGCCGTTGCCCTCAACCCGTAGTGCAAACCAAAAAAATTTAAGAATAAAAAAAACGTACGAAAACAAATCTGATTTTTAGTGTGCCTACACAATATGGTCTGTCCGGCACGTCGTCCATTAGTACTTCCTTTGTCCGTTGGTAACTGCCCCTGCCCCCTCACTGTCCCTCATACGCGCACCACCCCACTCCTCGCCTCTGCGATGGAATATACGTAGTTAACTAGCCATCTTTATGGATTCACAAAAGAAAACAAAATAAAAAAAAAAATATAAAAAAAAGGTACTTATTACTCTTTCTCCCCTTTTTCCTGTCAGCAATCTCCTTTGTAGGTTCGATTCCGTGTCACTATCTGGCAGGAGGCTTCTCATATACACTTCCGGGAGAATGATATGTAGATATGAATGCGTACGGCTGATGTGGTAGCGATGATTATGGTGATGATAGCGCCTATATTGCCGGTGAAACACAACAGTCGATTTAGACATGTAGCTATCCACTTGAAACGAAGGTACCGGCAACAAAAAAACGCTTTGTTCGCTTTCGTTTACTTCTCTTTTATTCCACAAATCAATTCCCAAGTACTTCTTTTCGCAATCACAATTTGGATTGTCTTACTGTTCTATTACGCACACACATATATATTAGGTAGTTAACAAATTTTTTTTCTTTAGCAACCATAGTCTGATAAATTTTGATTTTTATAAAATTTATATATATAAATTTTTTTCTATTTTTTTGTTTTTGGTTCTTATTACACAGATATCATCATGCTAATAAAGTAAGTAATTGTATTTCTATTTCTGGATTTTCATTTTTGTTATTTCATTTATGTTCTTGTTATAGTTGTTTATTGAAATATTTATATGTAAAAAAAAATTTTTTACTTGTTCTGGCATTTACACTCGATTCTGGGGAAAATTGGAACGTCTTATGTAGAAATTCCCATTTAATTCAATTATAAATTTTCCGATCATTGGACTGTATTACTTTAAAAACATGTTTCCCCAACCGCACCCACACACAGGAATATACTTAGATTTGTTTATTCATGACCAAAGATTTTATTAATCGAAATTTCTTTCTTCCGATTGTTTCTGTTCTTCATTTAAGAGATTTAATCGACTAATCAGTTAATGTATGCAATTTATTAGAAGAATCTTTGATATCTTGTTCTTTCTTTTCACTTTTTGCATCAATTGCAAAATTTAATTAATTTTATATAAATGTTTATGAGTCATCTCTTCTCTTTTTAACTTATGCTGTTCAACTTTCAACTGTCTTTTTGTTTAAACTTTAGAAAAAAAAATTGCTTGAAATTTTTCTATCGTATTGCGTAGTAAACTGTTTGTCTGGTCAGCTCCTCATCCAAAGTCTTCCTCTCTCATCCACCACCAAAAAAATTCTTCTTCTTCGCATGATTTTCTTTTCCTTCTTTCTTTGCATGGCTAACGGCTATTTTGCAAAGAACCGCAAAATCATGCGATGTCGCATAACGACATGCCGTTACCAAGACATTTCTGGTAAAAGCAGACCGACAGATACCTTCCCTGCATTGGTTCGCGGACGTTGCACAATTTAACTATGAGACTGATCTATCTTTACCAGTTTATGTTTCATATGCAGCAGAAGATAGCGTCAGTCAATGAAAAAACTGAATCTCTAGCGTTATTTTCAAAAAAAAAAAAATGTGTCCGTTTGAAGCAAAATGAACGCACCTTCGATCGTAAAATTTTGGCAATTTATGTAAGCATTAAGCAGTTTAGAAATACATTAGACGGAAGACAGATTTACAGTTTTTGCTGATCATAAACCGTTGACAACGGCTTTAAAAACAAAAACTGAGACAGGCACGACACTTAGAATAGATTTCTTAATTTATAAATGACATACGATACATAAAATTAACATAGTAATGCGCTGAAATTTATAGATTTACATTTTAAAGTTTTCTGTACTGAACAACAGATTGATGCTACAGTGTTTATTTAATAAACTGTAATGCTTCTTCTTTTCGGGGTTTGCTCAGGGCTACCCAGGAAGTCCCTTTCCAAGAAAGATTATATCAAAACTCTTGGACCTTCGGATTTCCCTTACCTTATATGTTTATTGTTTACGAGGAAGGTTTAGGGTTACTTAGGGTTAGGGTTAGATTATACTGTAAGCGATAAGCGATTTTTATAGAAGCGGGGGAGGGGGAGGGAAGTGGGGAATGAGCGTGGCGAAATTCTGCAAAAAAAAATTCGCAGGAGGGGTAACAGCAGCCAACCTTGGACCAATAAGACCACTCGTCTGGCCCTACCTATAATCTATTTGTTTTCATTGTCGCTAACCTTTTCAACATCGTTGAAGAGTGTGTTCCATCCATTGTTCGGGGTGACAGATAAGCTTAACCAGCCAGACCGTACCCGTAAAGTTTAGTAGTCCTATCTGTCAGTCAGAGATGACGACTAAGCTAAGCCTGCCATTGCCTATCCATAAAGTCCAATAGTCCTATCTGTTATTCAAGGACTAAGCTAAGCCCGCCATTCCCTATCCGTAAGTCAAAAAATGTATCCCTGTCCGTAAAGTCGAACAAAAATACTGCCCTCGATTTCTTACCTCTTTGACTGCTGTAACCGAAATGAAAGAATGAGCGTATTGCTCACTATACTATAAAGACTATAAAGAGCGGCACGCTCTTTTATAGTCGTGGTTACCATTGCCGTCCGGTTACACAGATGCTTTGCCTGTACCTTTGTTACAATCTCAATGCTTACATGCATATGTGTTATAATGGTTCTCTTACGTATATCTCTTATGCATGTGTTAGTATACGCTTATTGCTTACAACTAAAACGTGTGGTCATCATGTATGGAGACTATTTCATAATGTAGAACCGTTGATCCCTACATAATAAGAACAATTCAAGGTAGCTTTTGCATATTGAAGTAACTGTTAATATACAAGCATGACAAGAACTGTAAATATAGAAAATTCGAGATCATTAGGTGAGTGTTCATACGTATAGTATATTAAAGTGTGTGTTTGTTAAACAAGAAAACATTTCATGTACCATGCCAACGGAACTGTTAATAGACAAGTGAACTTTTAGCTATATAATCTTGCCTAAGACATCAATAGGTATAAACCACCGTTAGGTATGTGGCATAGGTAAGTTGTTTCAAAGACACTTAAAAGCATCCATGAATCCTATGAAATGGTTTGACAAGCTTCCTTTAATATGCCTGGGGTTGCAGTCTACCATCAAAGAAGACATTTCGGCAACTCCTGCCGAAAACGTACACACGCACAAAATTACAAAATTTACGTTTACCAGCTTATTTTTTTTACATTTACCAAATTCTGATACTAAAAGCTCAGAACATTTTGAAAATGTCCGATCTACAAGTTGTTATCAGAAAAAGCCCGCTATTAACTTGTTTTTTCCAAAGACATTAAAGGACTGTAAGTTTGTATTTTTTCGTTGTATAAATAAAAAGAGTCTCCAACAACCCTATGAATGTCCTTACAACGTAATGGGAAAGAACCTTAATGTTTCAAAGTATATATCGACACTTCAAACAGAAATATTCCTACAGATCCCGGCCATACTGGAAGAATCTGTTACACATAACACGAACGACACAAACATAAAGAAGAAGAAACTTATTATGTTCAATTTATTGACCATAGATTTTCCTGAAGGGGGAGTAGTGTAGCGTGTTGTATACTACCACTTTATGTAAAAATTGAGTTATAGATAATCTTAGGAGTTTTTAATTTGTTCTGTTAAATCAATTTATCTTTTTTCAGTTAGTTATGTTAGTTATATAGTATTGGTTCAATAAGGAAACAAATAAATAATTTCAAATAAATATTATTTGATTTTATTATGCTATAATATGTTATAATAAATAATAAATAATTTCAAATAAATATTATTTGATTTTATTATGCTATAATATGTTTCATATATCAAGACGTGAGAACGATGGCCATGATGGATTATTCATCCATCTCAGCACTTGATCACAATGCCATTTTCATTTAGACAAAATATGATGGCATGCCTAAACAATATCGTTTGTCGCTCTTCAGAGAAATAAAAATAATAGCATAAATGGGCAAACGACAATGCGCATACATGCAGACACAACGATAAACAGCAGACATATCGGAAGAACATAAGCAAAATGTGCTATTTTAGATATGCTATTTTACCTATTCCCCTGAGTGATTGGTGATACTAACAAAAAAAAAGCTTGTTCGTGGCAACTTTGCCTATGCAAACTACCAGTTGCGTTTGGCTTATGCATTCATTGCCAATTTATGCATAATATTAAGTTAGTTTATGATAGTTATAATTTGTCTTTCCTTCACTCACGTACATGCATAAGCTTTTAATCGTGCATGCACATTTATTGTTTGATTTTCAACCACCACAACTTTCGGTCGTTTAATCAACAGAGATTGTCGTTCTTTTCGCTTGTAAAATAAAAAATCGCGGATGATCGCGGCTTGTCCGACTCATATTAGAGACCGACGTGTGGACGGCACGGAGCAGTTTGACTGCCACATCTCGGTTTTAGTGGCCCCGGATTCTCTATACGATTAGAACAGCAGATTCTATTTGTCAGTATGTTTCTTACACCTCTCTTCATAAACGCTTGAGCCCTTGGGGGCTGCATTAAATGTGGTTTCCCCATCCGTCTCTGAACTCAGGAGTCGAAAATTTTCGACGATTGCTGGAGATCAAGCTATACGCCTCCTTTAGTGCATATATTTTTTCTCTTTTTTTTTGTGAAATACACTTTGGCTTACTCCCATAGGATACCGGAGTTATTGCATTAGCTCTGACTGGTTTCAAATTGGTTATGTGAGCCGTACGACTCATGTTGTCAGCTTTTAAAGTGGCTGGCAGAAATGACGTGGTGCTATGCAGCAATAGCAGTTCTAACTGTACGATTCATAGGTTCGGTAGGGTTCGCATGTAGCGAGTTTAACGCTGTTAAACTGGGTTCAACTGCAATGCTGTGCAAATATTAGCAGAACTGTTTACTGATGTTTTAGTCCCACTATCTGCAAGAGTATGTCTGAGAACTCCAAAACTTTCTAGAATCGTTTGCGGTTACATCATTGTACTCTCGTGTATTAACCTTGGCCCTAGGTAAACTTGGTGGCACAAATTCCATGGCCCGTCATCGTTGTTTGTAGTGGTTTGAAGAAAATGTTGATACAACTTTTTCTCAAATATCACATAATCCGGGTATTCAGCTGACAACCGCATGTATGGTTGGTACGGGTTGGGGGGACAGCACTTTAACTACTAAATTTGTAGCACCTGCACGGGATTCTACGGTGAATTCATACGGCAAATTTTACGTGGCGGTGCCACAATATGATCCCAAGGTTCACCTACTTCGGTATGGGCATCTCATTTATTGCGATAGTCTTCTCTGCATCGGCCGCTAGTAACATGTCTTAAATATCATAATTTTCACTTGATGAACTCGCATTTTTGGCGTTAATACGTAAATTCGCTTGATGGAATCTGCGGAATAGTTCCTTTAGATTCGCTAGATAGTTATCTAAAGTTTTTTCTATAACGATGATCTCAGCGAAATGCGCGAACTTTTGGAACTCCATTTCCAGACCGATGCTAGAATGAAATGCATGAAACGCGGCCCGTACCGAACGGAACAACCTCCCATTGGAACAGGTCCTTCCCGATCCCAGTATATACGAAGTAATGCTTACTATTTTTCTCAAACGAAATCTTCCTTCTCCATCACAAAGATACAACCTACTGATATGGTGTGCTTTCTATTGTCGGTACAACACCACTTGTATCTTAGGCAGCAGATATGCATCGGGAACTGATCATTAATTCAAGTGAAGGAGTCCATGCCTCCAAATTTTTCTTGATTAGAGTAATCGGGGAGCTATAGGGACTGGTAAACGGTTCAATGGATCCTTGGATATACCTCTGTATCTTTCATGGCCTGCATTGTTGAATTTCGCAGCTTGAATTGTCGTCCATCTTTTAGTACTGTTTTGCATTGGGCGATACTTGTGGTCTTTGCCATACCGGAAAATTCCTGTAACTTACGTTGGATGAAGGCTGTAGGATGCAATTCTTCCATGTGATCATCAGGTACTACTTTCTCATTATCCGTTGGATTAATTTCTTACTCATTCATCCAGAAACAATTCGGCTTTTCTATACGGGATTCGGTGATTTTCTCTTTGTTCATCATTGGCTGTGTACTCGTAATTTCAAGACAATTTAAGTTTTATCATAATCGGTAGGCGACTGTTTACCTTTCATCTTCGAGTTAACTTTTGGACGGAAGTCATTAACAAATTCAGTAAGAAGTCAGGGTTAACTTTCACCCGTCCCTGCGTCAGCTATCGATATTATCTCTACGTTCGGATCTTATTTGCCACTGCGGTCAGTATTCCAATTATGTGTATAGACTGTGACGAAGCAAAGTCAATTATGTTTTGTTTTGTTGTCCACAGTCATTTATTTGTAACAAATAGATTTTATTGCACTCCATACGGAGTCTTTATTGAGAATCTTAAAGAGCGATTATTATCTCCGTTGATACGTAACTCAGATTTTACGCGCCCATTCCCTATTTAATGTGATGCAAGTCAACTTGGAGTAGGAACCGTTTTAGCTCAAAAGAATGAAAACGGAGAAGAAGCTTCAATTACTTATATCTCTCACAAACTTAATAGCTCTGTAACGAAGCAAGGTTTACTATGGTTCGTTTTACTATCCACAGCCATTTCTTTGTAACAAGTTCATTTTTTTTGCATTCCATCGGGACAATTGAATATTATTTATAATCACTTCTCTAATTGTACCGCCATAGATATAATCAATTACAACTTACCCGGAGATCTAAAAATTGGTATACTCTGTAAATTGTTCATTATCAGCCACTGATATATATTTCGAGAATAACGATATTAGGAAAAAACAAATTATTATTATTATCTGTTTTGCTTATGTAAAGTTTATTGTGCAGTGATGTTTATGAAACTTTTTGCATCTATAGTTTTGTGTTGATATTATTATCCCCTGACGAGAGTGCCACATTATCATGCAATATTGTCTTCTTTTTTTATTATCTTGCTTTGATACAAGGTTATTACCATATTATATTGATTTCGAATATTTATGTATATCTTGACATTACTTTTATGTCGGATATTTTGTTATATTATATTTCGTTTTAACATGCCATTAATTTCTTTAAGTAACCTTTTTGGTTTTAACATATTTGAATTTCTTTTATATTCCCCGGTTGTTCCTCACGGATAATTATTTTTGTATGATGGGCAGTCCTGGCGTTGATGATATAAAAGCCGCAATTTGTTCAACAAAGAATTCATTCATAAGCAGTTATCTAAGCCTTTATTTTGATTACCTTCCTTGCTAGTATAGATGAAATTTACAAATTTACTGTTGCTGGTGAATAGGGAATTGAAATACAATTTTAGGCTGATGGGTTGTGAATAGATAACAGGGTTCACCAAATATTTTGTTGTCATTCATAAAACGAAAATGTGGTAAGAAGTCAACTGAGGTAAGCGACGGACTTATTTCACTATTTTTATTGATTTATTCATCTCTAGCTACAATTACACACTCAGCCATATTAGGCAACACTCTTAAGGCTAAAGAACTTAAATTTTACACAATTTTAGAGAAAATCATCAAAGCACAGCAAAGTTAACAGTTTATAGTTTCAAAGTAGACAAATTTTTGGTAAGAATATTTTTAAGTACTAGCAAGACGAACTTGTCTTTCAGAACATCAAGCAGCAAAGATATGGCAAACAGTATTACCTTAAAGCTTCGCCCATCGCCTCCACATGTTTTTCATCACATTGAAAGAACAAAATAATATGTCCAAATACTTGTAATTTTCGTTTACAATTACATATAAGACATAAAATGGGTTAAACAGAAGATAATTACTTTCGACACTGTTCTAGATGCGAAGATACATACTACCTAAGAATTCTAGATGAGACATTGAATGAAACAGGAGCCAATAATTCGTAGTTGGAAATATCATCCTTCATTAACCATAAATAAAATGCCCAACATATTCCTTTTTTTCCGAAGTTACGGTAAATTAATAAGCTTTAACCTATTCTATTACACAACTGAGTATTATAGGATTGGCTTAACGAAGCACTTACTTACACGGTTTATTCAACTTTTTACATCATTTTTTTAGGAAACCCACAAGAGTTTTAATGATAGAAATTTCGATATGAACGTCCAATCTTAGCTTGGGATTTGTGGATTATTACTAAGTCATTAAATCATGATACACTCCCTAGAATGTAGTTATTATTTACATATGAAGTAAGGTGCAAGCTTACCTGCGAAAATCACCATTTTTAACATTACTTTAAATATAACAGTATGCCGTTAATTTCCGGCCAGGTGGCCAAATTATGTAATGGCTTACGTGAGAGACGCCGGATAACACAGGACTTGAGCGAGAAAGAATTAAAAAGAACCCTTTGCGAACTAGCCGCTTGAAACCAAGTTATCAGCAAAGCCAAGACAATTTAACTTAAAATTTTGTAATTTATAACCCACTTTGTCAAATGCTTTTGGGAAATCAGTGTAAACTATATCAGTCTGTTTGTACTCCTCGATTCCTTTGAAGGCATCACCAGCAAGTACTACCAACGTGGCACGGAAAAATTATCGACGCAACGGACGATATAAGTTGCTTAGTAACTAAAGCTTCCAACTTTGGCAATGCACCAAGCTAGACAATTCCTCTATCATTCTCAATAATACTCCCTAAGAGACTCTTACATTTAAACTTCAATGAGGAAGGAAAATAGCCTTTCATCAAGCTACTATTCAATATAGCTGTTATGGCACACAGAGTAGGTCAGCACATGATAGGAGTACGCAGCACGGAATACCATCCGGTCCCGGAAAGCAAGATGCCTTAAGACCAGACAGCGCTTCAAATGTCTCACGTTCCGAGCCAGCAGATGGAAAAATATCAAATTCGCTAATCACATATCAAGCAATTCAAGCGATCTTTAAAAATAGTAGAAAAAAGGTTTGAAATGCCCGCTCCATTCGAGACTTCTTTATCGCCTTATAGCGTAACAAATAGAGCACCCATCTTTCGCTTCATCATTAAAATTTACAATATCTCTTAAGGTCCGCTATTAATTGAGAGTCCGTACAATGTGTATATTAGCATAACATGTGTTGTTGAGGGTGCTAAACTCCCGCCTGTCTTGAGAAGATACTAGGTGGTTGACGACTAAGTCACTACGCTTGGATTTATTGAACAGTCTGTTTCTTCTGTTTCGCAACGATCTCAACTGCTTGCTAAAGCAGATCGGATACTTTCCAGCAGAGGGAGTGCATACAATTGGAACAGCCTGGGAAATTGAATTGAAAGAGTGCCGTACATAAAAGATACCGATGCGTCAATACCTTCGTAATCAAGATTCCAAACAACTTCAGATTATATGTGGATATTTAACGTCTGCACCTGACATGGAGCCTTAATCAGACGAGTTCCCAAGAGCCATTGGCAATTCATATAGTTGAATTTGACAACCCTCAGCCTTGCAAGACAATTCCGCAGAAGATAGGGCTTATGCCAAGTACTGGATACCAGAATGCAAGGTTAGGCATGTTCCAAACCTTCCCCTGTGCGCAAGGCCTATCAAGCACGTCTAATTATTTAATGCTCCCGCAATTGGGGATAACCTCAGGCCTCACAAGTTGGTTACCCTACTGTGTTCAAAATATGACTGGATATACCAGCTACAACCTAAATTTCTACAAGGCATGTCAAAGCGCAACGTGACCCCCATGGATTCCATAGTTCTTAGCATGCTTTAGAAATTCGCATGCGCGTGTCATTATGTTCATAATTTTATACTTCCATTTTGGATTTTCTATATCTAGGGGGAAGCCACCGCTACTACTCTTCCTCTTGAATTTATTGTACTAGGAGAAGTGGTTAACCCAGCATATGCAAGGGATCCATTAAACTACACTATCGGTGGCTTTTCGACAACCTACTGGTTGTGTACTGGATATCCTGAGTAGTTGACTACGCTGACTGACGCTGAAGTCTGCAAACAGACGACCCCTGATACCCTCGAAAACTATCTAAGGAAAGGATCTCCGCTACCGGGGAATCTAAAAAACTTCGTCCGAATCCAAACTCTCTCAGTTTATGAAAGTTGATTTTGCGGAACATAAAAGAGCTCTTTTTAAAAGCCATGCAATGCGTACCACTCGCCTTAATCTTATCAACAACATAGAGTAATAGTCATCCTCCGGTAAAAAAAATGGATTCTTCAGGTGGGTACAGATATTTGTATCGTTTGGAACTATCAGTCGCATCTTCACATTATAAATTTGGTCACATTGCATGAGGCCGAATTCCTGGGTTTTATCAACAAAATCATTGTATGCTAACGGCGTCGACGAAAGTATAAAATAACTAAGGTCCTATTTAAAAGACCATGCAATGTCAGGTAAATTGAAATCACTCAGTACTAAGATTCAATACCTGAACTTCATGATGCATATAAGTTATGAGATCTGACGTAGGGATAATATAGAAGCACGTAATGTACAAATAAAATGACTGTAATTTCACTTTTATAGCCACAGTTTGGCAACTCTGCGTGCGCGCTTTTGTCGTATTTTTTACTTCGTGTATAAAAATTTTGCAATCCTTTTTGTATGTTATTGCATTATACAGCTTTAGAGCCTACTTAATTATAAAAGTGTCTGAATTTATTAAAATATACTGAATTTTTGTGTTCATACCATTTTGGTTTTTGCGATCAGCACTTATGGCTCTCGTCAACACGTGTTTTTCTTGTTTTTTGCGTGTTCTTGCTAACGCACATCTGCCTTGGTTTGCGGCTGTTACAGTTTTGTCTTTGTTTACCGTCTTTTAAACAGTGCAAAGTTTGCGTGTTAATTTAAGAGATCATTTTTGCATACTTGACAAAATTTTTTGTTCTTTCCTTCTTCACAAACTCTACTTTGTCTGTTACTTCTCGACATGGGGTGTTTGCTTACATCATGTCGGAAAAAAGCAGGTCCCGATTCTAAGCGGTTCATTATCTGTTGGCTTTGCAAGCGTTATTGTCTTGCGAAATGTGCAGGTAGTATTGGTCGCGCTGCGTACGCAGTCCTAGGTCCTTCGAAATTTTGGTCATGTCACCGACCGTAGGAAGCGGGACATTGACTTTTCAAAGCTTTTCATGGAGACAAGTAATAGTTTTTCTGAATTTAGTAAAAAACTTGTTATATTATGGGGTAAATTTAAAAAGTTGAAACAATGTTCGATGAGCGTCGCTCTCTAGAGCGCTTATTTTATCCTCCAACCTGTAAAAAATTAACTTGCAGTGTAGCGTGTGGTACTTCACTTCAGTCTTCGCCATGTTGCTCACCACCATTCCTCTTCGCCCTCATCGTGAACGATAAAACTTATGGATCTGCCATTGGCGAATACGGTTAAGGTTTGGAATGTTCCATCCTTGCCTTATTAACGTTTCCTCCACCATAAACTCAGCTGGTAATACAAATATTGCAAATAAGCCGAGAAGCCCTCAACGTGTTAGATATGCTGAAGTGGAAAGGGTATCTCCTCTTAGTTATGCCCTTCAGGCTACTCTGTGTACATCTCCAAAAAATGTTAATAAAAAATCCGACTCTCCACCTGACTGTGCTAATGTGTCTGCTGGTCACCATGCATGCTGCACATGCAAGTGTAATCCCCTCTACATTCCCGTCCACGCAAACCTCTCTACCTGCGAATCCTATTCTTCTTAGATGGCATGACGTCTGCTTGGCGCCATTACCCCACAGAAAGGCAGTATTCGTGTCAAGACTGGCGCCTGACACCTCTGAGAATAACATCAAATTTTATGTGACAGCAAAAGTCCCACTCGCCAATTTGAAGCGTGTAAGCATTTTCAAATCGGCTCCATCTCAACCCACAGATATTTTCCCTTTTAAGGGTTAGTTCCCAGTGAAAACATGGAAAATTTGTTAAATCAACCATTCTGGCCAGTTCCATCGTTAATAAACAGGTTAAGACTGCACTTTTATTTTTATTTATTTTTTTATTAAGGTATCATAGAGAAAAAAAGAAACAAAACGAAATTTTTTTTGGCTTGAGTCAAAGCCAGTAATTGGTGTTGAACAGGAGAAGGAAAAACAAAATCTCTTCTTAACATAGCAGACTTATAATATGTCAGATGATATAAAAGGACCCCAAAACGTCCATCTGCTTTTCCCGCTTTAACTATTTACTTTCCGTGGTCCCTTTCCAACGTGTTCATTAACTTCTCTACTCTTCTATGTCTGTCTTTCCTGACTACCTTGAGCACGCATGACTTTTAAAATAGTTGTTAAGACGAATGAATTTCGAGTAGCGATAAGTCGTATAACCGCTACTGCCGACGAGAATTAGCCGGGAAAAAACCATGCGCGCGCAATGCAAGGCGTTTGTCCAAAAAAAATTATAAAACTAGGTTGTACTTTACTTATCCTACCGTCAAAAAACAAAATGTTTCTTCAAGCTCCATAGACTCATAATTTCAATCAACTTTCCTAAGTTCAGTGAGCACGGAGTTTCCCTGTTTGGGTTTCACTGAAACCTGTTGAAAACCTGATTTACACACTTGTGTTTTGAATGGCATATCTGCTGCAGTCCCGTTCTATTCAATTGCAACGATGTTCTCTAAAATATATTTGTCCACGTCGGCCTAATGGAATTTCATCGTGTATACTGAAATTATGCTGTGACGAGCTATGTACTTTTATTTCAATGATTTTTAACCAGTTCTTGAAATCAGGTGTCTTCTCTTTATGTTGGAAGGGCATTATCTCCTTCGCCGTCACAAATGTGCATATAGACATCACGTAGAGAACAATAGAGGCTTCGTCAAGTTGAGTGTTTTATCTAAGTTGTTGAGCGAATTTTTGCTCAGCAATCAGCTTTTGCTATCAAATCTTATATTTCTCAACGCCAGTACGGCCTTCTGAAAGGAACATCAACTGTTACGAATCTTCTAAAGTTTACGTGCCACGTTTTCTCAGCTTTTTCTAGTGGCTCTCACAGGGAGCGTACTGCGACACGCTCTTTTATAGTGCTGGCCGCCAAACTCTATTCTTTATAGCTATTCTTATATGTGTTCGTTTGGGTTCGATCATACTTGCCTGATCGAACCTGGTTGTTTGCCTTTATAACTACATGTTAAGCTTAGGCATGCTACTTATCTAGCTGCTCGCTTTGCTTATTTCTATGCGTGTTTACGTTCTACTTATTCTATGTCAACCGTTAGGTATATTTCATGCAGTTTAGTGTATACTCAGCTAGCTTTGCCTATTTTCAGCTCTGGGATATATGTTTACATT